>JACEIK010010259.1:12645-30836 GCA_018107945.1 Datura stramonium
CATATCTTCTGGAAAATTGGTTCTTTTTCTTGGGTTTAAAGTAATGTTAAAATTCAAACTTAGGATATCTCATTTCTCCACCTTATTTATTTACTAGTGCTACTTCACCGTGCTTCGCGAAGTTATTAAAACAAAATTAATATATGATTGATTATTAATTTCTTAATTTTAATTGAAGAAAATTATTTTTTATTAATCAAACATTTATTTATGATTCTATCATTTTTTTATTATGATTTTTTAGTATCTTATATATAAAATTCTTTGATAAAGAATCTCTGAGAAACATTCTAAGTTAAATAAAGACCAACTAATTTAACTTAATACATATGGATTGAATAAAGAAAAAAACCGAAAGTAAAAAAGATAACAAATAGATATAAAATATGTTAAAGTTCTAGAAATGAAGTCTTAAGCGAAGTTGTTTGAACTTTCATTTTCTTAAATGTCTTAATCTTTAATTGGTTAACTTATTAAATTTTATTGGCATCTTAAAGTGACATATATAAAAAGTGATATTTAAAAAAAATTTATACAAACAGGAAGAAGAAAATATTTGAATCAAAAGAAGAAAGAAAAGAGAAAGAAGTGAAAAATGATGTATGACATCTACAAAAATATATTTAAAAATTATATACAAAGCGGGAAGAAGGAAAATTTATTTGAATTAAATGAGAAGAAGAAAAAAAAGAAAAAAAGTCAAAATTGATGTATTGTGTCCATAGAACTATGTCACAACAGCAGATTATAGACACAATTATATAATATAATTGATTTTATATATTTAAAGGTAAGTTTATTTAATAAACTACAAATATGTTAGTCGTAAGATAATTAGTTGAAGACAATTTCCAGGTTTGCTTGACCTAATGAATGGTAGACCACCATTGTTATGCAAGATATTTTATTTGAAACAAATAACTAAGAAAATACAAATTATAATAAGCAATTCAGTGGTTCAATGTATTGCAAAAATCTCATCAAACTTTTATTTTCAACTGTTGTGTCCCTCTTTCATAGATCTTGCACCGTCATTATACTTTTTGTATCTTGATGAACTTATTTCAAACTAATTTGATCATCTCGTTGATAAATTTACCGCTATCAAACTTTTTCTTCATCTTGATCAACTTGTGTTTGTCTATATTATGACACTAGAATTAAAAAAATCAAAAAGACAAAAAAATATACTATTAAAAAAAAGGAGAAAACAAAAATGAATATGACACATCTCCATAGATGATTGTTATTTATATATTCTTAAGCCATAAATTGGATAAGTACACACACACAAAGATTCATAAACTTTTTAAATTAAATATTTGAAGGTTATGAAATGAAATATTATTGAGTTATTGATATTGCGATATAGGTTATGAAAAATATAACCCTTTTGGTATGAATAGTTTATCGGTTTGGGCATGGATGTTCTTATTTGGACATCTTGTTTGGGCTCTTTTGGTTATGTTCTGAATTTCTTGGCGTGGATATTGGCGGGGATTGATTGAAACTTTAGCATTCAACGTGAAACACATTGGATGAAAAAGTTTGATCAACTCCAAAAGTGCAGATTTAATTGCTTGAATTGGATTCATTCGAATTCCATCTTTAGAAGATATAGTTACGAAGTTGTTTCAATTTTTATTGATTGGCATTAACCCTAGACCTTACTTAGAAATAAATTAATACTTTCAACTCGAGCTCCATCATGGACTATTTACATTCCAAGACAATAAAAAAAATGAGGTCGAATGAGTTCTTTCTAAGACAATTTGCTATTAAACATTTAGCATTGCGGGAGATTCTATCTTTTCCTTATAGTCCACGGGATTTGACTATGGGAAGCTCATTTCAAGCAAAGGGCTTGTGCAATCAAGTGACACTTTACTTCAAGCGAATAGTGCTGCCTCACTTTCTTCAGCTAGGGTGAGAAGCGATTCCCGACAGAGACTATTTCCTTCTCATCGAAAGATAAAGAGGTGTGAGTTGCAATGAGGGTACAGGCAAATATTTTAAGAGATATAAGAGAAAAAAGTCAAAATATTGGAAAAAATGAATATAAATCCTAGCCTATGAGAGGTGCCACCTAACTTTTCTATTACTCTTTATTTTATATATATATATATATATGTGTAGATTTGACCAACTCATCTAATATATATATTTTTATTAATCATTTTAGAGAGACACACACTCATCTTACATTTTCTTATTTGTTGAGAAAATGTATGTTCAACTAAAATCACATTGGCACCTAAATGACTTATCTCCATTTTAGTTGAATATTAGGATATGATTTGTATTTCGAAAGAATTCATTTGGCATTAAATATAAATATTTTTCTCGATTAGAGGAATGCATTAATTTTTATTACTCATTTCAGATCAAATGAGGATGAGATAGCTTTTATCAAATCATCACTTCGCCACCATCCTGCCAGGTACTTAGATTCATTATTGACAACACCGAAAAGCAGGTTGTGATGTGTGTAGGACACATTCAATGAGTTCTACAAATATGCTCATATCCTTTTGTCCCTTTAAGGTTGTTAGTTGTTTATTATTTTTATTATGATGTTATTATGGAAGTGTGTGTAATTTAAAAGACTAATGTTTTCATCTTTCATAATACCTTAGTGAAATATATTTATCTCCTTTAGATTAAAACCTGAATAATTAATGAGATTACATAAGCATGAGCAATTTTGAGTTAATTGACGGCTCATTTCAACTCCTTTGCTTCTATTCCAAATGTTATTAATACGGCTTATCGAGTGTGTCTCAAAATCAATAGTCATGTTATGTATTGATCTTGCATTTGGCATTTCTCTGCAAGCTAAATTTCATGAATCTAGTGAAGGTGTTATAGCAATTTAGATTAGTTATGTAATTCTCATGAGCTTATGAGCCCTACCATTAATAACGGGACCATTTATTATTTGGTATTCAACTTTGATAAGGCTGCGGAGTATTCATTATTTGCATAGATAGAAGACCAATGAATCCAAAGTGAAATAAAAATTTGGTGTGTTACTGTTATGCAAAAGATAAATGGTTAAAGGCGCATTTTGAGTATAAAATTGATTGATGTAATCTCCAAGATATTGTTGTAATCTTGACTTTGGGTGAAGAGGACAAAAATAATCAAAAAGATGTCAATTTTAGCTTTGATTTTTAATAGTCCCAAGATGAGTTTTAAAACTCCACAGACGATTCACTACTCCATATCGGCCTTATAGGTAGTGATACGTAAAAAACTAAGGCTCCTCTCTAGTTTATTATTTCTTTCCTATTCTAATTTGAATACTTAAATTTTACCAATCGCTTGTGTTAGTATACTTTCACCTTTAGATTTCCTTTTCATTTGCATAGCAATGAAACATGAAAAGCAGTGAGTTTTCTTTTCTTGTATCATTATTCGTGTGAGTTATATGTAATATTCATTGGCTCTTTGCTTCTTTTTTATCCTCTTATTTGTAATAATGACCTTTTTAAGTTTATTTTGATTATGTACTAGCTCCAACTTTCTTAATTCTAATTCATATTTATATACTCTTCTTGTTTCATATGTTTTAGAACAAGAATTTTGTGATGCGAAGGGGGACGGGTTACGTAATCAAGCATTAGTGATCTTGCATTTTTTCTTAAATATTTGACCTATGATAGAATCTTTCTTCTAAAAATAGAAAAATTTTTGGCTTTCTTCACTCACGATTTTAATTTTTTTTATAACATTGGTGTTCATAGGCTTTGCTATTTAATCAAGTCCCATCCAATTATTGGTGGGCGTTTGGCCTTTACCGAAATCTTATAAATAAAGCTCTTAGTAATTCTTGGTTGGGTTTGGAGTTTATAACGCAATGGCGCACAAGATAACTACTTTCTATAGGGTTAACTCTTATACCTTTACTAAGAAAGTAGCCGCGCTTTGCGGGGTTGTAGATGATATAAAATATTTTTATTAGAAATAGAAGTGAATGAACTACATTGTATCAACATAATTGTTGCTTCCGCTACATCCGTTTAGATCTTTATTCTTTGGCATTGTTGGTTGGTTGATTTGGATAGGCGTTGTTGGTTTGGTTTGATTTGAACCCGGGCGTTATTTGTTTTGGACTAGGGTATTTTGTTTTTATTTTGGTATTTTGGGGTTGCTTATCTTCGTTGTATTCACTTTGATTTTGTCAATATGGCAGGCGGCAAGGATGGGGTTAAAAACTAAACCTAAGGATGAAGAGTGAGGATTTTGTATTGTCGTTGGATTTATGGGAAACTGCTAACTCCAAGGATATCACTTGGATTAACAACTCACGTAACTCGGTCAATTGGTGTGCAATTGGCTAAATATGACACAACAAAGAAATGGGATCACTTGGAGAAATTATACACTCGATCTAATTTTGTGGCTTGTTGCAATTAGAATATGATATTCTTTCTCTTCAACGAAATTCTATGGGCATTCAAGATTTCTACTCTTTGTATGTCTAATTTGTGGGATCAGGTGGCCCTTCTTTTGAATCTGCTGAATTGAAAGGTTTTGCGTAGAGTATATTTGCTAGGAGGGAAGAACAACGTTTGGTTCAATTTTTGATGGCATTGCGTTACGGTTGAAGGAATACGTGGAGACAATGCTTCCTTCGATCTCCCCTCCCCACCAGTTGTTTCAATTGTCCATGAGCCCGATTGCGAAGAGATTTCGTATCAAGTCTCAATTGGATAAAGAGGAGTCGAAAACACCTACTACTCTTGCTTTGTGTTTGCGGCTTCTGCCAGGATGTGATCCTAGACCACCCGTTCTCGGACTTCAATCAATTGCGACGATCTCTCTAAAGTTGCGTTTTGATGAGTGTGCATTTGAAAGAAAAAAAATCATTGGAAGGCTCGGTGTCAGTTGTTACTCAACAAGGCTAAGTACGAGTCAGCCAATAGAGAAAAATGGACAGCCACACTCCTTTGGTACTCCTCCCACGTCCTCCACGGTTGTTCACTGCTATCAGTAGATCTCGGAGTACAATGGCAGCTGTCCTCAACCATTGGATCTCGGGTGTTCGAATAGTTCGAACTGACTTTTGGCCTCGATCCTACGCCATATAAACATCAGCTCGAGCCATGTCTTATTCGGTTGCTCCTTTTGACATTATTAATTGTGATGTATAGGGACCATCACCATATCCACTAAGGCTGGTTAGGAACTGTTATGTTTGGTTCTTAGATGACTATGCTACGGTATACAGGTTTATCTTATGAAGTGCGGGTCTGACTTCTTTGGCATTTACAGCAGCTTTAGAGCCCTTGTTAAAATACGACTTTCGGCTATGATAGTGTTTAGTGCTATAGGGGTGAATATACCTCCAGGTAGTTCACTCGATTTACTTGCCTCGTGGTACCATACACAATTCATCTTGTATGGTACTCTACAAGAAGCGGAAGCGGTGTTGCGAAAGGAAACACGAATCATATTGTTGAGGCAATGCTCCCTTATTATTATCTATGAGTTATAGTAATTTTTGGAGAGCGGTCCTAAGCTACTTGTATATGTGTTCAGTCATATTCCCTCTTGCATTGACTTCGGGGATGTCTCGTTTACGAAATTATGTGGTCACATGCCGGATTACTCTCCATCTGAGTTTTGGATGTACTTGTTTTGTTCTTCGTCCCTCATATTAAACGAAACAAGCTGGAGCTAAAATCGGCCTATATGTGTGTTTTGGGGTATGGTGTTGGACGAAAGGTTATCATTACTATGATCTGTCGGTTAAATTATATATTTCACGGCATGTCACCTTTTTGGAGCATATTCCTTTCTATTCAATTCCAGCTAAATCCCTTGATGTTACTAAGTCAAATCTTGGCGTGATGATCATTGTGTAACCTGAGAGGCTCCAGTTTCGGATTCGGTTGTGCCACGGGTAATGCTTAGCTGACGGTGCTTCGGCCCGCACAGTAAGTCGATCCACAGGCTGGAGATCCACCACCTCGAGGAGGTCTACTCATGAGTAAGTCCACCAAACTGCGATTTTGCTTATTACCTTCTCACCCCCATTTGCTTCCTTTATTACAAACATACATCAATTGTCGAACTGAATCCTATAGAGCTTGTGTAAGTCCTCTTTGGCGAGAATTTATGGCGGAGGAACTCACTTTGCTCTTTATCGGTGCCCCATGGGATTTGGTTACCTCCACAGTAAACATACGATTGGTGTTTGTCGATGGATGTATAAGATAAAAACAAAGCTGATGGGTGCATTTGAAGGCGATACAAGGCTAGACTTGTGGCAAGGATACTCACAAAAATATGGACTATGAGGAGACCTTTGCCTCATTGACAAAGATGACGACTATTAGCACTATGATTGTC
The DNA here is from genome assembly GCA_018107945.1 of Datura stramonium. Taxonomy (NCBI): domain Eukaryota; kingdom Viridiplantae; phylum Streptophyta; class Magnoliopsida; order Solanales; family Solanaceae; genus Datura; species Datura stramonium. Next base: position 19,003 of record JACEIK010010259.1, read on the forward strand.
GTTGCATCAGTTGACAATGGAAGATATTTCAAATGGATGTCAAGGAATGCATTTACGAATGGTGATCTCCATGAGAGTGGCATATGACTCCTCCAGGGTATTGATGCCAGTAGGAGCAGGTTTGTCGGCTTCGAAAAGCTCTATATGGTCTCAAGCAAGCCCTCGTGCTTGGTTTGAGAAATTCTCCATTGTGATTACTTCCCTTGGCTGTCTAGAGTAACCATGATTGGCGTTGTTTGTTAGGAAGTACGGAGTCACGGGCGAGTACTTCGTCTCATGTAGATGATATGATTATAATGGTGATGATCATGATGGTATTGAGTTATTGAAGCATGATTTGGCTCATCGATTTTCTGAGACTTGGGTCTGCTACGTTATTTTTGGGGTATTGAGGGGGTTTCAGGTCAAGAAAGGTTATCTTCTCTCTCGGACTAAGTATATATCGGCTTGTTTAAACGGGCGCGCCTTTCGGCAAACGGGTTTGCGGATACTCCACTTAGAGCAATGCATGGTACTCTCCTAGTGATGGTGTTTTGTTGTGAAGGTCCAGAGTCTTTATCGGACTTTTTGGCCGTAACGGTGTATCTTACAGTAACTTCCTTGGGATATCGCTCATGAGTTCACGTTATTAGCCCGGTTTATTCACCACTCTACTTGATTCAACGGGGCCCAGCCGCCCGTACGAGATATCTTGATAACGGTTTGAGACCTCTTGTTTCCCTTAGCGTCATCTCTCGAGTTTGGGAGCTATAGTGATGGGTGGGATTGCAATCGCAATGATGTAAATCCACCACTTGGTTTTGTGTGTTCCTTGGAGATTCTTTGATATCATGGAAGAGCAAGAAACAAGATGTTATCTCTCTAGATCACTTCCACGGAGGTGAGTATCATGCTATAGCGTTGACCAATTTGTTACTTTTGTTATTAAAATAAACTACACCTTATCTACTCTTTGTTTGTTTGTTCTATGGGTCATCAGTTTGTTCTAATATTACGATAATCAATAAAGCAATAGAAGCACCAATATAGTATGAAAAATTTTCTTGTTTAAGAGAGTAAAAATCATGACCTACACAATAAGATTTTCAATCAACTTTGCAACTTCAAAGACCGGTTTTTAGATTACAATTGATAACCAAAGGGACTAACTCTAGTACCTCATATACATTAATTTTCTTCCAAAAATGAACAACATTTGGAAGTAAAATCTAGTTTAGAGCTCCACACTATTCTAAGCGATTTATTTTCTCACTCTCAATAGCTGAAGAATGAATAAAGACTCAATCTCCTAACACAATTGGCCAGTTCCATCTATTGCTACAATAGGACTACTTAAGAACTCAAGCGATAATGCTCTCAGAATACTCGTTGTTGGCTCACGATCCTCACTGATCTTCTTTTGCCACCTTGTGTATTTATATTTGCGGGATTTCACTATTGGGTAGGTAAAATCTTTAGTAGGACTATAATTTCATGTCACCTATCAGTGTGTACATTTCTTGAATTTCAGCAAACACTTTCCTAATATGGCTTATAAAGTTATTTTTTAGGGAAGCTAAAGTAGGGTAGCAAAACTAGGAACGGAGTTGGCTTGTTAGAGCTAGGTTGTTGAATGAAAGTATAGTAAAAACGAACTTGTCATACGAGCTAGGGAGCTATTAGTTCTGGCTATCTCAAATATGTCGAGTAAGGAGATGAGACGGATTTGATAGAAGTTGACTAGACAGCCATTTTGGAAAATAAACACATTCCATATAGAACAACGAAGGCTTATCTCTTTCCTGAGAGGTTCGTGGCATGTCAAATACACAGCAAGTTCTTCTTTTGCGTTAATTAACCACATGCTCCACCGCTTATGCTTGGTAGAGACGATGATTATTTGTGGACAAGACTATTTGTGAAAGTATGCCCATTACTCTTTTAAGTTAAATTATCATGGTCGTTGAGTGACAAATGGGAAATTTATGGTCTAATCCTACCATGGAATAGTGCACCTACACCCCTTCATCGACGTTGTCGTCAGGCCGCTTTCCCCTCATTCCACTCGTTATTCACTGCGAACTTGTACAATCGATGCCAAAAAGATAGCCAACTCTATTATCAAACAAATCTGATCCTTAGTTGAATTTATTTAGTCCTTACATTCTGTCTTGGGTTTTGAGTCACATAAGGAAACTCTCGGTTGTTTTCTTTTAGGATGCTTTAATGTACACTCTATTTTGGTTGGAATCAAAATCCTATCCCTTATTTTTCTTTATATGCTTCCTTGACTATTCATGAGTTCAACTCAATATATATCTATATACAACGAATCTGGTCTACACACGTAACATTTTGGACATAAATAAATGCTTTGTAGAGCGAACCTAGTTTATTTTGTCGGTTATCAAAGCTATGATTCTGTTGCTGAACCTAGTAGTTTTAGTTATGTAAAATATAAATGGTTTAAGGCGTTTTAAATGTGAAGTTATTTGTTGTAATCTTCGAGAACATAATATTTAATGGTGGTGATAAGGACAAAAATAGTGAACAAGATGTCGGTTTCATCTTTGCCTTGGCGGAGCCAAGTGTTGGAGTCATTTGTAAATCTTGACGATAAGTTAGGCGACAAATAGAATTATACGAAAATAAGCATAATATTTAATATGATTTGGTCATTGACCTACAGTTGAGATAAACTAATATAAAAAACATAAAAATGCATTAGAGAATAATCTCCCCCTAAACAAGACTCTTTAAGGACTACATTGTGGATGCTATTATATTGTGTATGAGAAGAAAAGATCTTCTATTTATAGAGTCAAGTTTATCTTCCAAAGAAAGGATAACTATTGTAGAGTCCTTCTTCGCATAGAAACCAATAAATTCTTTTCAGATCCCTAATAAAATCTCCCTTTTGGCCTAAACTTTTTAGTAGAACAATCTTCACATCCTCCTTCTTTACATAATCTTCATATATCACTTCTTTGCTTATGCGTGATTAAAAATTGATATAGGTTAAAAGTTAGAGGTCATGCATTAAAACTAAGTACAGCTAGTTGAGTGTCCTATGCATTAAGTAAGCAGTGGTTGAAAGTGGAGCTATTGCATTAAAAGTAAGCATGAGTGAACTTGGAGCCCAAACATTAAAAAGTTAGTAATAGGTTTGAATTTGGAGCTCATGCATTAAAGTAAGCATGGGTTGAATATTGATTTTGATTTTTTTTTTTTAAAGATGGAGGAATGGAAGGATTTGTTGATAATATTAATAAAAACATTTCTCCACATGTAGTACTTCCCAACCTTCTATTTTTCTTAATAAAAAAATTCATTATCGTTAAATTGATTTCAAACTTGATTTGAACCTGCATTGGATATGCCTTCAATCTTGTCAGTGCTCGAATTTGAACCACTAAAGTGGAACCTTCGGTGTGATACACTTGTGAATTATTGACTCTAATACCACTCAGTAGGGTTGGAAATAGCGGGCGTCATGCGAAAGATACTAGTTGTAAATCTTGAGAAATAAATCGAGGAAGACAAATAAAGCTATACTAAAAAGACATAATATTTAATATGATTTGGTCAATTGACCTACACATTAGGAAAACTAATATAAAAAGGCATAAAACTATTGAGAGAATAATTTTTCCTAACAGACTCTTTAAAGACTATATTTTTTATGCTATTTATTTTGTATATGAGAAGAAAATATCTTCTATTTATAAAAATTTAAATTTATCTTCCAAGAAAAGGATAACTATTGTAGTATCCTTCTCTACAAAAAAAATCAAATTGCTTTGGACTAAAATATTATTCGTAGAATTCCAATAAAGTAGAAAATTCGGGACAAATCCTAATTCCAAGGTGAGTATCAAAACCTAGCGATTCATTCGCCGGCATCAACATACAAGCTGGTGAAAAGAAAGAAAGCATTGGCTCCTCTTAGTTAAATTCCATTTTTGGGTCAAGTTGGCATTAATTTCATCTCATCCTAATTTAAGCATAAATTACGCAACCTCTTGTATCATTATAAATTCACCCCTTTGGCTCTTCATTTCATTGAATAACAACGATTTCTCCTTTTTGATTTCTTGTGAAAAGGTGGGTCTTTTTAAATTTTTAGCTTTATTTTTTATTTTTAATAGATTTATCTTGTTTAGGTTATTCTATTTATTTATTGAACCATTTTTATTAATTCTCATTTTTGTTTATATACCCTACTTTTTCATCTATTTACACAAGAATTTTATGTGTGTGGATAGGATGGAGAATGCTATCAACCATCAATGATTTCAAGGAAGAATCTTTCTTTCAGAAATAGAAGATTTTGGCTATTTCATTTTATTGTTTAAACATTGATATTAGGAATTTGTGCACTTCTCAATTAATTCACTTCTTTCAGGTTTATCATCATGCCCTTACAAATTTTTATTATGTGATATATGCTTTGATAAAGATTTTGGTTTATGCAAATTCAAATGCTCTTGTCGTTGATCTCTTAAAAGTATTCTCATAAATTATTGTGACATTTTAGTGAAACATTTCTTCGACACCTCATAAAATCTTGGTGATCTTCCAATATAACTAGATCCATAAGTTTCTTTGTATTTTAGTTATCTTAAACCTGCTCATCTTCTCCCTAAGAGGCATTCATAATTGTAAAGCATGTGAGATATTCTTTTCCCTTTGTTAGGAAAAGTAAGATCATTGAAAGTATAATGTAAGTCATTAATACTCTTTGCTTATTTTTGTGGATGGTATTTTCTAGGTTCAACCGATTTCTCAAAAAAGTACTATGATTTTGAATGCTTAAACTCGTACTTTTCTTCAGCACAATCTGATTCACATTTAATCCTCCTCATGTAATTGTTTATAATATTTCATAAGGATGAAAAACAATCGCCATAACTGTGGAGGAAGGTTATTGCCAAATGCGCTTATCTTAGTATTACACAACTTTCTGTGAGTTCTTATCCCATATCAACTAGACTCTGGGGTACATTCATAGACCATAATTCTTCTAGGTCACAGTCACCTTCACATGCATGCTAGTCAAATAATTCGAGCTTTATAGAGACCCCTTTAATTTCACACATTTCTAAGAGATAATGCACAAGCTCTTTTCAAATGCACCAAAACCATATGGCATACTCAACAACTTAATTTTCTCACAGTACACGCGGAGCTTCAAGGATGGCTCTTACGGAAATAGTGCATATCTAATATATATTGAACAACGTGCAATATTTGTGATGACAGTTCATTTGCTTCATGAAATAATTCTAATGTTTTTATCCCAATCTTCGGGTACTCTTATGATGATGAGTGATTTTCCAGAATCTTCCTTAAGGCATCGATCGAATGCTGCTATCCAGACATCAAGTGGTCCAATCAGAGATTGAGATCGAGCTGGGTAGGGGACACAAGAAGGGTTGTAAGTTATTGAGAAATAATGTTGATCCTTCACCACATCTCTTGTAGTTGTGGAAAGAACCATTGCAACTAACAGAGAGAACATATTATCCGCCGGTTAGTATTTCAATCATAATATGAATGGTGTTCATTTTCTTAAAATTCATGAGCTTTCAATCCATTCTCTTTCTATATGAATTTTCTTTCATTTAGTTATCCATCTCTTGAGTGCGGAAAAATTTCTCCGACCCCTTAGATCATATGTGTTCTTAAGGATGGTACGCATTCAATATTTCAAGGACTTATACTTTATTTTATTGATGTGATTGTATCTAAAGTTCATAGACAAAAAGTATACTTGTCTTATCACTTAATCTGCACGTGTTAATACACCTTTTAGGGTACATATATTTTTAATTATTGTGCTATTAGTAAATATTTTGATACTTTAAGATATTGGCATATCCGTGATCTATGAATTAAGATTTTTCTATTATTATTCAACACGATGCTCATGAATCCTTTTTGGTATACCTTTACATCTTATTTGGTTGATTTGGATATATAGTATAGTTTCTAGGTGTAAAATAATATAGTGATAGTATTGTCAACACATTCACTATTCTGGTGACCACCTACTATGATTTTCCTTGAATTGTATCCTATGTTTCTTGGTATATATTGTGTTTGTTGCGACATGAGTTGTTAACTAACTTGCATTTACTACTGTGATCAGAGCGTGTTGATAAGATCCATGTTGTTAACTAACCTATGTAAAATAAAAATATCCATGTGGCTTTGATCGTATTTTAATATTAATACTTACTTTGATTATCATTAGTATTTTCCTTTGATATACTTGAGTAATACTTTTTATTTTCTTATTATTATGAGTGTTTCTTCAATTGATTGACATGTAGGCTAGAAAGTGTCGGGGAGTTTGGGTCATCGAGATAATCCTATTGTTATCGAGTTAGCATGTATACTTTATCTAGTATGACTATGAAGTACTATAATTTTAGTTATCAGTTCTAATTCTTCTCATTTTAATTCTATTTGACTTCGTTAAAAGTAAGATTATATTAATTAAGATGTGACCTATAATCTCGACTAGTTACTAATTGATTGCCCTAATCTATATTATGCTTCCTGATAACCGTTTATTTGTCTAACTATTCTAGGATATGTTTATTCTCTTTACTACTATTTATTTTAGCGATCAGATTCAACAACACTAAAAGTTTGTCATTCGAAAACATATCCATATGTCTTTGATCGTGTTGGAATATTAATACTCACTTGATTATTATTAGTATGTTCCTTTTATATAATTGAATCATAATTTTTGTTTCTTACTATTATGAGTGTCTCGCCAATTAACTTGGACATGTAGGCTGAAAGTGTCGGAAGTAGGGTCATAGAGATGATCCCATTGCTCATGAATTGACATTCTATATACTTTATCTAGTATGACTAGAAAGTACTATGATTTTAGTTATCAGTTTGACTTTCTCATTTTAGCATTATTTGACTTGTCAAAAGTAATCTTAGTATGTTAGATATGCTACTTCTTTAGTGTAACAAAAAGTGAAATGTAGAATCTTCTTGTTTTACATATTTTTCACGCAATTTTTGATTACGATGGAGGAAAAATGAATAATATTGATGCGAGAGTTCAAAATTTACAGGATGATGAAGAAGTTGAACATGAAAATGCTCGACAAGGTGTCATTTTTATGATGGAGATCTTGTCTTATGAGGTAATGCATCGGAACACAATATATAGATATGTGATATGATTAGAGTAACCAATCTAATATTTTTAAATAATGGGTGGTTTGTGTTTTAGGCATTATTGGCACTCAAGAGCGTATAGGCAACGTAGAAACCGGATTAAAGAAGAAATGTTTTGAACTTCTAAAGCTCTTGAGAAAGTATCAATTAATCAAGATGAATAATTGTAGTGACTCTTCATTCATATGTTTGGTAAGTATCATGAAACTTGTCAGTTTCCCTCTTCATTCTAATGCTTTTACATGATCTGATTCAATTAACTTTTAATTTGAATGTGTATAGAATACTTTATGGTGATGGAGAAGAACTTGGAAAAATTGATTGTGATCATGAATTTCATTATCATTGCATTAGAAACTGGCTAAAGATCAAGAATTCTTGTCCTATTTGCAAGGCGACTTGAAACCCATGAGATAGTAATCTTTGATTCTCATTTGACAAATCAATTTCTCAAGTCCCATTTTCAATATTGTATTCTTACAGTGTCTTGATGGAGATGGTGGAGTAGGATTCTCCAAAGATAAACTATGATGAAATATAGTGGTGTTTTTTTACCTTTTTGAATTTGATGTCTTTTGTGTCTTTTCGGTATGGTGAGACAATAGTTGGGATCTTTGAGATGTTAGTTTCTACCAATGTATTAGTAAATTATTATCTTATAGGACTTTTAGTTGCTTTAATTTTTTTCAATCTTTTTATTGCATTAAAAAAGTATTGGCATTATTAATTTGAATGCGGGTCCGATTTCTACAAATGCGGTTATTCATTATCTTGATATGAGTTGAAGATAAACGATGCTTCATAAATTAATATTATAAATTTTAATTATTTGTTATATTATTATTTAATTAAGTATTAAAAGAATAGTTTATATTTGTATTTTTTGAAGAAATTATAGAAAAAGAAAAAGCAATTAAGGCGGAGGAGACATTTATTTATTAATTTTGTTTTGCATATCTTCTGGAAAATTGGTTCTTTTTCTTTAGTTTAAAGTATTCAAAATTAAACTTAGGATCTCTCATTTCTCCACCTTGTTTATTTACTAGTGCTCGCCTTACAGCCCTTTGAAGTTGTGCAAAAACAAAATTAATATATGATTGATTATTAATTTCATAATTTTAATTGAAGAAAATTATTTTTTATTAATCAAACATTTATTTATGATTCTATCATTTTTATTATGATTTTTAGTATCTTATATATTAAATTCTTTGATAAAAGAATCATACGAGAAACATTCTAAGTTAAATAAAGACCAACTAATTTAACTTAATACATATGGATTGAATATGAAAAAAATGTCGAAAGTAAAAAAAGATAACAAATAGATATAAAATATGTTAAAAGTTCTAGAAAATGAGAAGTCTTAAGGCGAAGTTGTTTGATCTTTCATTTCTTAAATATCTTAATCTTTAATTGGTTAACTTATTAAATTTTTATTGGCATCTTAAAGTGACATATATAAAAGTATATTTTAAAATTTTTATACAAAGCGGGAAGAAGAAAAATTTGAAAGAAAAGAAAGAAAGAAGAAAGAAGTCAAAATGATGTATGACATCTACAAAAATATATTTTAAAAAATTATACAAGCGGGAAGAAGAAAATTTGGTTGAATTAAATGAGAAGAAGAAAAAAAGAGAAAAAAAGTCAAGAATTGATGTATTATTGTCTATAGAACTATGTCTATAGCAGTTATAGGAGCACAATAATATAATATATTGATTTTATATATTTAAAAGGTAAAGTTTATTTAATGAACTACAAATATGTTAGCCGTAAGATAATTAGTTGAAGACAATTTTCTGATTTGCTTGATACACAAAATGTAATGATAGAACCTTGTTGTTGCAGGGTATATTTGCCTGTTTGAAGAAATAGTGTCGAAAATACTAAAAATTAGCAACAATAGGTGTGTGTGTGCGCACAAAGAAAAATCGCTCAAACTTTTATTTTTCAAACTAATTTAATCATCCCTCTTCATGAATCTTGCACCGTCATTATACTTTTTTTGTATCTTGATGAACTTATACCAAACTAATTTGATCATCTCTCGTTGATGAATTTTACACCGCTATCAAACTTCTTTCTTCATCTTGATCAACTTGTGTTTGACTATATTATGACACAAGAAGTAAAATCAAAAGACAAAAAATATACTATTAAAAAAAGGAGAAAACAAAAATGAATATGAAACATCTCCATGAGATGATTGTATTTATATATATTCTTAAACCATAAATTAGATAGAATACACACACACGAGAGATTCATAAAGTTTTTAAATTAAATATTTGGAAGGTTATGAAATGAAATATTTGTGAGTTATTGAGATTTTAACGATAGAGGTTATGAAAAATATAACCCTTTTGGTATGAATAGTTTATCGGTTTGGGCATGGATGTTCTTATTTGGACATCTTGTTTAGCCCTCTTTTAGTTTATGTTCTTAATTTCTTGGCGTGGATATTGGTAGGAATTGATTGAAGCTAGCATTCGCGTGAAACACATTTGATCGAAAAAGTTTGATCAACTCCAAGAAATTTTGAATTTGAAATTAGCTCAAGTTGGATTCTTTAAGATTCCATGCGAAGATATATTTACGAAGTTGTTCAATTTTTTATTGATTAGCATTAACCCTAGACCCTTGCCTGTAGAAATAAATTAATACTTTCCTTTCAAGTTCCATCATGGACTATTTACATTTCCAAGACAATAAAAAATGAGGTCGAATGAAGGTTCTTTCCAAGACCATTTTGCTATTGAATCGATTCTTTGTTGGCAAAGGGAGAGATTCTATCTTTTCCTTATAGTCCGCGAGTTTGACTATGGGAAGCTCATTCAAGCAAAAGGGCTTGTGCAAGCAAGTGACCCTTTACTTTAGCGAATAGTGTTTGCTCACTTTCTTTAGCTGAGTTGAGAAGCGATTCCCGACAGAGACTATTTCCTTCTCATCGAAAGATAAAGAGGTGTAGTTATACGATGAAATTTTCAGCAAAATATTTTAAGAGAAATATAAGAGAAAAAAGTCAAAATATTGAAAAAAAAATGAATATAAATCCTAGCACATGAGAGGTGCCACCTAACTTTTCTATTACTCTTTATTATTATTATTATATATATATATATATATATATATATATATAATATGTAGATTTAAACCAACTCATCTAATATATATATTTTTATTAATCATTTTAGAGAAACCAGAGACACTCATCTTACATTTTCTTTATTTGTTGAGAAAATGTATGTTCAACTAAAATCACATTGGCACCTAAATGACTTATCTCCATTTAGTTGAATATTTCAGATATGATTTGTATTTTCGAAATAATTCATTTGATGGTGAATATAAATATTTTTCTCGATTAGAGGAATGGATTAATTTTATTGCTCATTTCGAATCAAATGAGGATGAGATAGCTTTTATCAAATCATCATCGCCACCATCCTACAAAGGTAGATTCATTATTAACAACACAAAAAAAAGTAGTTGTGACGTGTGCTTAAGTTACATTCAATGAGTTCTACAAATATGCTCATATCCTTTGTCAACAAAAGTTAGTGGAACAAGGAAAATGAAAAGAGGACAAATCTTGTGCAAATTGAAAAAGGATAGAGGACAAACCTTCCAAATTGGAAGAAAAGAGGACAAACCTTGTCCAAATTGATCTGCTTCTCCACCCTTCCACACGGTTTAGTTCTATTATAAATAGAACCTTTTGCTTTCATTGTTTTGATATACATAGATCCACAAAGAGTTATACACCGAGACAAATATTGTAGTCTTGAGTGTCCTCTTTAGTGAGTTATTCCTTTAACAAGTTTTCACCTTGTAATTGAGAGTAGTGTATTCCCATATTTATATAGTGAATCCTTCTATCTGTGGTTTTCCCTCTCTGTTGTTGAGGGTTTTCCACATCAAATATTGTGTCCAACATATTTTCATTATTTATTATCATATCAAACTTTAGTTGTGGTGTTTCCTCATCCTTACTTTTGTCCCTTTAAAGGTTGTTAGTTGTTTATTATTTTTATTATGATGTTTATCATATCAAACTTTAGTTGTGGTGCTTCCTCATCCCAACACTTTTGTCCCTTTAAGGTTGTTAGTTGTTTATTATTTTTATTATGATGTTATTATAGAGATTGTGTGTAAATTCTAAAAGTCTAATGTTTTGATCTTTCATAATACCTTAGTGAAATATATTTATCTCCTTTAGATTAAAACCTGAATAATTAATGAGATTACATAAGCATGAGAAAATTTGAGTTAATTATTAATGCAACATTTCAGAGTGTGTCTCAAAATCTATAGTCATCTTATGTATTGATCTTGAATTTGGCATTTTCTCTGTAAACTAAATTTCATGAATCTAGTGATGGTGTTATAGCAATTTTGATTAGTTGTAATTCTCATGAGCTTATGAGCCCTACTATTAATAACAGGACCATTTTCATATTTGATATTCACCTTTGATAATTGCCGGAGTATTTATTGACTGCATAGAGAGCAAAGACCAATGAATCCAAAAGTGAAATAAAATTGGTATGTTACTTTGTTATGCAAAAGATAAATGGTTAAAGGCGCATTTTTAGGTATAAAATTGATTGATGTAATCTCCAAGATATTGTTGTAATCTTGAC
>JACEIK010010260.1:15467-26168 GCA_018107945.1 Datura stramonium
CTATTCATAATCTTATGGGGTTTTATCCCAATTCTTATCAAAATCTTATGATCTATCTATGGGTTAATTCCCCTCATGTATAAATTTATGTTTTACGAATCATGGGCAGATTTTATAACTATTTAGATTTAAATTTTTCTACAAATCTATGCCCAATTATGTATGTTTCATGATAAATCAAGTTATGATTCCACTTTGATTTTGATGATCATTAACCCATTATGATTTATGACTTACGATATGATTTCTCTCAAATACTCATCATGAATTTATGAATATCAAGTATATACATGATTTACAAGTATGCATGAACTTCATGGTTTATGGATTTATGATTATGGCCGACTCACGGGCCTTAATTTCATGGCTAGCTCACATATTTAAAGCTTGCTTATGATTATCATGATTTTAACTAGCTTATGAATCTCATGTATATTATCCTATGAGCACTATATATATTTTGGGAGTAGTATTTAGCACCGAATAGACGCGGGGTCCAAGCATGCACCGAGTCTCAGAACTACATGCCAACGTAGCCACGATGGGACCTCCATGATATTGTCCCCTTTTCCCAAATGGGCCCTCTGTTGTGATATCACACTTCTTTCATGGTTCTACTCTTTGAAAGGTACGGACATCCTCCCGACTAGGGGTTTACAGGTCGGGCTCCATGTGTACTTATATGGGGTATGTCAATTATAAGAATCTCCCATTGTTCCTCATGATTTATGTATGGTTATTATTATATACTTTGGCTCAAGTAATCTTTAATAAAGATTTTCTCTTATGAATATGATTATGAATGATTTACGAATATTTTGAAAACCTTGAGCCTTATGTTTGCGTTATGATATTTATGTTACGATCATGTTGTCCTACTCTTACGAAATTTTATGTATTTTAACTGTCCGTTTTACTTACCCTGCATTGTCAGTACATTCCACGTAATGACCGCATACTCTATGTTGTATAGTCTCATGATACATGTCTGAGGGATCTTTCTCAGCAGCATCCTTAGCCCTGCTTCCCCACTCAAACCTGTCCAGCTAGCATCAGTGAGTCCTCACCCTCCGAGGACATTCAATATTCGTGGTTGTTATGGCTTTCCTCATTCTCATACTTTTCGGGTTAGTTGGGGGTGTTTTCCTATCAACCCCTCAGATATGTTAGAGGCTTTTAGATTTTATGTAGTAATCAACTTGTCATGTACGATGTGAATTCCCATTCTGATGTTATGTTATGTTTAGACTTCCGCTATGTTTATTATGTTAAATCTTCCGCCTTTATTGATTGAATTAGATGTATGTTCATGCCATGGGTTGACTTGGAGTCTCTCGGTGCTTCTTGTCCCATGTCTTGATCCGGGCCTATGTTCGGGTCATGACACAAGGAGGGGGGGGGGTGAAATGATCGATTGGTGAATAGAGATCGAAATCGCGAAGGACCAAAGTGCTAACCCCTATGTGCCTCTTCCAAAAGCATAAGAATATCAAGGGAATCCAGGAGTGAGTGATGTCAGAAATTTGAAGATCGAAGACATGTTGTCTCGGGTATTGAAGAAGGTAGAATCCACCGACTGTGGGGTTAAATAATTAAAAAGGGAGGTGTCTAACCTGGGCTAAACAGTAATTTCCCACTTAACGTCTATCAAGCATCTTGAAGCCCAAATGACCCATCTATCTTCACAAATGAACCCCCATATGAAGGGTGCTCTTTCGAGTGACAATGTTCCCAATCCAAATAAAGATGGCCATTGCATGGCAATCGAGACTAGGAATGGCAAGATGTTGAAGGATGTGGTCGTAAAGCCCAAGGATGTTGTTTCCCCAAAGGCTAAGGATGATGATGTTGTGGAAGAGGTGCCAAAAACATCAAGTGTTTGTGATGATGAAGAAGGGAAAGATAAGGGGGAAGTTGATTTAACTCCTTCATATGATATGATGGGAAATAAAGGCAAGAAGGCCTCCAATGACAAAGATCAAGAAACAAGGGTTCCACCTCCATATCCATAGTGGCTGACCAATAAAAAAGAAGATACTCAGTTTTTTACAAGTTCATCGATATGTACAACAAATTATCTATCCATATACCAATTATGGATGCTTTGATTCAAATTCCAGGATATGGTGAAGTTTATGAAAGAGTTGTTGAAGAAAAAGAAGGTGGTGGATACGGGTATCAATGAGGTGACCCATCATTGTAGTGTTGTTATGACCAGCAACCTTTCCCCAAAATGTGAAGATCCTGGAGCATTTACCATTCCTTGCACAATTGGCCTATGAATATTCAATAAAGCTCTTTGTGACCTCGGTGCTATTATTAACTTGATGCCTCTGATCATTTTCAAGAAAGTAGGATTGAGGACTCCCAAAGTAATATCTATGAGGCTTTTGATAGTGGATAGGTCAATTAAACGACCCATTGGAGTGTTAGTTGATGTCCTTGTGAGAGTGGATAAATTCATACATCCAACTGCTTTTGTTGTGCTGGATTGTGAGATGGACATTGAGGTGCCAATTATCTTGGGGCGCCAACTTCTAGAAACGGGAAGATCTTTGATTGATGTAGAGCTTGGGGAGCTTAAGTTTCGAGTAGGTGGTGACGAGCTCACTTTCAATGTGTGTCAGCCTATGATGCTCCCGGATGAGTGTAAGGTCATGGAAGTGATTGATGGTGAAGTGGAGCATTATAAATCATTTAATGATAATATTGAATCATAGGATGACCCTCTGGAGTGTTGAAGATGGAGGAGATATTTGTCGTGCCACGACGTTAACTAAGGCTCTTCTTGGGAGGGAACCCAATAATTTTTACCTTGAGCACTTTGAAGTTTTTGTTGTTTTTGATTTTTTTAGGTAGAATTGGATGCAAGAAAAGAGGAAGAAAAATAGGTCTGGCACGACACTATACCAATGAAACACCAGTGCACAAACGCGAGGGGCCTCCTTGTTGCATGTGATTAGCAGAATAGTAGAGAAAAACTAGAGGAAACCTGCTATATGCCGGCGCAATGCCAGTGCCAGTCTGTGAACCACTGTTTCAGAGTCGGCTCACACCAGTAAACCTGGAAGTTGTGGTATACTCGGTGACCCAACCGAAAAAATGCTAGTGACAGTATGCTAACTACCGTACAACCGCCAGCTGCATAATAGTGAGCTGAAATGATGAGGTTAACCAAAATTTAAACCGGCCAACCACCGGTGAAGCGCAAGTTAAGGTATGCAATGCCTTTAAAAAAAATTTGACAACCAATGGACCAAACCTGACCCCTGTATTTAAAATACCGGTCAAACCATCTCCAAATCCTCATAAACCCTTTCTCCCACCATTCCATTTCCCCATTACACCTTTTTAACTTCCCAATAGACTACTTTTCCACCTTCCCACCATTAAATTGACCTTTCCACCTACCAATCCTCTGCACTTCTTCTCTATTATAAATTCAACATTCCACTCCCCCCATTTCATCACTACTCACTTATCTCTTCACTACACTAAAACAAGAATGATTTTTGTGGAAACTCCATTGTTGGGCAGACCCGAGCTTTTATCTTTCGATGCTCTTTATTCTCAAATCCATTCAGTATGTTTCTCTTACTTTGATTTTGATTATTATTTGAAGATGTGAATCCTTTTTATAATGTGATCAAAGTTTTCCCCCACACATGTGTCCTCATTACCCCATTATTATGCTTGTCATTACTTTTGTATTATTCATATTGTGGGTATGTGGGGGTGGTGATAAAATGTTGAATGATAATGTGGGTATCCTCTGTGGCAAAAACCTTGATTTTTTATGTATTTGCTTTTAGTTGGGGGTGAAGTTTGAGTAGCCCCGTGTGTGCTTTTTATGCACAATTTTCCCGATGATAGATAGAGTCATGTCTTTCTTAAGGATAAATTGTCATTTTTACTTGTTTTGCTTTTGTTGTGTTGAGTGAGTAACTCCTAGATATGAAAATTTTGTTTATTTCACTGAGTTTGGGCATGAAATACACTGATCGACGTTTACCGATGAATTGTCGTTTATGCCCAGCGAAATGCCTGATGAAGCGTAGGTTGGGGTACAGGGCTTCAGGCCACTATCCCAGACCTGCGTTACACCGGTGCTTACCAGGTCAAAATCAGCACAATGCTGATGTGGCACCGGATGATCCATGTCCTCACAGTTTTTTGTTAACGACCGAAGATTCAAGAGGCAGTTCGTGGGGCTCCACCTACATTTCGCTGGTTTCCCGCTGGTACTACCAGTTCTTAACCACTAAACTCTTGTTTTCCATCTTGTTGTTACAATTCCTTGCCTTAGCGTAGAATAGATGTCAGTTTTTATTTTTCTTAAACAAAAGTAAAAAAGGAAAATATTATTGTATAGCACTAACATGGTCTTGCAGAGTATGACTTCATCTAGGTAACCAAGCAAGGACAAGGCCCTGACCTCATCAAAAGGCAAAGGAAAAGGAAAAGCAAGGGCGACCTCAACCCCCAATACTAGAGAGCCCATTATATTTTATGTTCCCCATATGGATGGGCATTATGCTATTTGCAAGGGGCGCCCTATCACGGTAGACAAATGCTTCGATTTAGTGGAGTTGCGGGGTGATTTCTCCAACATCACACACAATTCACAAATCTCCAATGGCACATTTTTTCCAATCCTCTGTCGGACTTCTAGTATAGCCTAGTGACTGAGTTTTACACCTCATACCAGGCTAGGAAAGAGAGCATGCATAACAGAAGCCAGGTTGACAAATTCCCCTACCTTCCCTCTATCATGGTCAGGGGTGTAGAGGTGGACATCACATTGGCGACCATCAATTTATTATTCTATGAGGATGAGATTGAAACCGCCTCAGAGTATGCTGCTAGAATTGCTGACAAAGCGAACCCATTTCGGTGGATAGCTCCTATCATAGACGCTGACACACCTTTTTGGGCCTTATGGGTGGCGAGATCTCCCGGCATGATCTAATGTTTAACGCCAAGTTGTGCCTGGATTTCATTTGTGGCCGCATTATGCGTTCGAAGATTGAGCAGAGGATATGTTTGGAAGAAGCCATCCTCATCACATGCATAATGATAGGGGTCCCCATAAATTTTTGGGAAATAGTGGACATTCAGATGACAAGAAAATCAAGGAAAGCAGGCACTTCAATTCCTTATGTTGTGCTTATATCCCAGCTATGCCTTCGAGCTGGAGTGCCACTTTTCCCAGATAAAGCCCCTAACGTCGCTATTAGTGTGATTACAGTGGATAGTAAAAGTGATGCCCCTTGTCGGGCTTTTATATTTAGGTTATGATGATGAATAAGCCTTTATCACGCTTAGGATGCCCTTGTCGGGTTTATTTTGTTGATGACTGATATTGCACTTGCAGGGATTTTGTTTTTGATATTTGTTGAATGGTTGTTGAGCCTTTGTCGGGCTTGGGATGGATGAAAGAAACAAATTTTTGTCTTAAATTGTTAGTGTAAGTCTGAGTTTCGCCTTTGTAAATAGTAAGTAGTGAATAAACTCAAAGGGTTTTTGTTATTCCATGATTCTTTTCCAAGAAGCAACTTCTTTTTCCTTTTCTTTCTATTGCCGAACCGGGTTACATTTCCCAATGATAGATTGTAAAGAAACTTTCTTAGGGAAAAATGTCATGTCTTTAAGTCCTGTGAAATTGTTTTTGAGGAGTACCGTCGGAAAAAATTTGTGCAGCATGAAAAAACGAGTTATGAAGAAATGGGGCATTAGAAATGAAAAATATAGCACTCTATTGTCATATATTGTACATTCCTTGTTTGTCTTGTTGATTCACATGCTCAATGGTTGTAAAATCGTAATCTAGTTATGTCGATGTGTTGTGTGAACTCCTTGGAGTGTGATGCCTTGTGTGGTTAGGCTGATTGAATCATTTACGTGCATATACATTCGTCTAGAACTTGCTCTAAGTGTGATTAAAGGAAAAATCCTAGAGGTAGTTGGACTTAGAACATGAGTGTAGGCTTTCGATTGCTAGTTACTTCACCCAAAATGACCTCCTTAAACATCTTCCCTTGCTAGTCAATGTTCAACCTTTGACCCTTTTATTGGAAACCACTTTACAAGCCAATGTCCCCTTGTAATCCTATCTTTTGGAACACATCCTTCCTAATTACTTCTTTTTGTGATGAATGAAAAAAGGGGGCTTGAAGCCCAAGAAATGTGGAGAGATAAGGAAATCAATGGAAACGAGGCAAAAAGCCTATGTTTGGGGGTTTATAAGAAGGGGTGAACTGTGATGAGATTTAATGTGAGGTAGCACCAAATTGTGATCGAAATAAATGAAATGATGGGTTGAGAAACCTAGAATCATCAAAAGAGAAAGAATAGTGAAAGGTGTTACCTCTTGCTTTGATGAGGCTAAATGTGAAACCCATAGGAGTTATAAGGGTGGCTCCTAATTAACAAAAGATGAAGATGAAGAAAAAGGAAAGATAAGAGGGAGTGATCTAAAGAGTATGCTGGTATGTTAAAGGTGTTCAAAAAGGGCCATTAGGAAGGTTCTAGTCACTAGATCTAAATAATTGTCCTACCCTTATCCCTACCCTTTATTATGACCCCTAAGTCCTAATTGATTCTGAGTGTAACAATTCTATATTATTACGAGTTACACGAAGGGCAAGCCTATGGGTCGAGTTGTGTTCTTGGAGAATTTCTTTGTGAGAGTGAGCATTGTTTGTGCATTGTTTGATGATAAAAAAAATGAGATTCTCTCTTCTTGTGAGTGGCATCACCTCCTTTGATAAAATACTTGCATTTGAGTGAAGAAGTGATAATGCTCAAATTCACACGTCTTAACAAAGTATGAAGCGGACGTTGTCAATAAAGAACCAAACTAGAGGTTGGGGTCGATCCCATAGAGAGTACTGAAGAATGTAGAAGAACGCTAGTGCTAAGATTTTTAGTTAATTATTTCCTAAGAGGGGGGAATTTGTAAAGGTAATAAATAACAATATTGAGAAATTGTCAAGGTTGATTCCAAATTAATGCAACTAACTAGAGTAAGTGTTCCCCATGACTTCATAACCACAAGGCGCTTTATACTAGTGATCTATTCCGGTGCTTAGCATGCAATATTGATAAGTTAGATTCACCTAAATGGTTGGTCCCCTATATAGATTATTTTCACCACGTAACTTGGTCCGTCTACGGATGTACTTTAATTGACCCTTACCCTTAATATCAGATTAGCTATCCCCGGACAAGTTCAAGATATTAGATGAGGGTTGATAATCTCAAATCTCCGTTGTTAATCCCTTTTCCCATTCATTACCTCCTTAGTCTAGTAAGTAAGAATAAGGAAATTTCGAACATTTTCAACCATTAAAAATCAATTAAAATAAAGGAAGAAACAATACATGCATAAACTCCGTTCAAGAATCACTAAGTATTTTACCTATGTGTGTTAATTTGTCATGGTTCTCACAACCCTAGTTGTGGTGGTTTTAGCCTATCATGTTTATAAGTAAATTAATAGATTTCATAATTAAAATCAAAAATTAATACTTACAACGTTGATAGGAAGAAACTCACTTGATTATTGCAACAATAAAGAAGAACAATTCAACAACCGTCTCGAAGTTCCAAACGTAAGACACCAAACTTGTATCTAAAAACTTGAGACTNATATAACATAAACACATGCAAACACACATAATTTGTTCTCAAAACATAGTAAAGTATGGGCAAAATATGTCTATGAAGTGCGTGAGTACGCCCTTCATCAACACCCCACACTTAAACTATTGTTCGTCCTCGGACAATCTAAAGTATGGGCAAAATATGTCTATGAAGTGTGTGAGTACGCCCTTCATCAACACCCCACACTTAAACTATTATTCATCCTCGGACAATCTACTACTTCTCTTCTAACAATAAGCACAATGTTCATCCTACGAATAGGTCTACTTACACATAGGATCATGAGACAAATTAATGAAGCTCAAATAACTCACTCGCACGCATATAGGTTAAACAATAAGATGTCAAAGTTCGAAATCACTTAGCTTTTGAAAAATAATTCATCAAGACATATTTTGGGCCAACATGAATTATATGTAATTTAGCAATTAAGATTAAACCAAAGTCTTACCATTGTGCCCCTCATAAATTTGGAGAGATGCCCGTTTTCACACAAGATATAGAATAAGATTAACTTGGGCATAAATAAAATAATTTCCGCTCACTTTCACAAAAAAAACTCAACATACATGCAAAAGATGACCCATAGGCTTGCCCTTAGTGTAATACTCCGCTAATATAGAATTATTAATCAAGGATCAATTAGAACTTTAATTTGGTTTAATGTATACTAAAGGATGGGTAGGAACTATTTGGCCAAGATAGTGACTACCCTCCCTAAGCACTTTAATACTTCACAATACTTTGATTTTTAGCTCATTCTTCAATTTCAAAATTTTCTCCTTATACCTCCTTTTATTTTTCAATTTTTCAACTTAGGTGACTAGTGGGAATTTTTCTTTTCATCATTGCGTTCATTCACACACATTTTTTTTCTTTTTCTTTCTTCCGTTCATACCCTTTACGCACCCCTACTCTAGCCACCCTCAACTTAAGCATTTTTCTTATGTTGAGGTTAACAATATCCAAGGAAGGACCAGCCCCAAAACAGGTTCATTTTAAATAAATGGGTACGGTTAATCGGTAAATCATGATTTTTTCATCTTCAATTTTTCAAAGCTCTTTCTTCTTTTTGTTTTCCCACTAAAATCACCCTCCTTGTTTAGAAAAATTTCACCATTTTCTTTTCTTCCAATTCACCACACCTTTTATCTTTTCCCTTCACTTCCCAATTATGCCCCTTTCATACAAAAAAAATTATTAAGCTTCTCTAGGAGTCATTTGGATCAAATACAAGTCAATAGAACAAAAGAGATTAAGCTCGTAATATGGCTATCAAAAGAATAGGCTAAGGCTCAAACATAGCTAACTAGGATAATTACAATCAAGGTAGGTAAAATAGGATAAAAATATGGTTTCCAAAGAAATGCATTAATATCACTTCCTCAATCCATCATTCTTATTTCGCTTCACAGACTAATCCATGAGTTGGTGAAGTGAAGGCATGGAATTGGAATTAAAACGTGAACGTCGGCAAGGAGGATGCGCGAAACAGGCCACCTGCACGCTGGCAACGTGCCACGGCAGGCAGGCTGCGCGACCAAGGCCGTGCCATGCCAATGCCAGGCGCGATAGGAAGGAAAAAAGAAGGCAGGCGCCCTGCGTGCCAGCGCTGTGCCACGACAGGCATAATTTTGTAAAATTCTCATTTACTATAAATAGGTCCCTGAACTCCTAAAATCATTTTGTCACAATTTTATTTTGAAAAACCACCTAGGAGTGAAGGGATAAGTGGGAGAACTAACCTAGGGTTCATCAATTTCATCTTCTCTTCTACCAATTCTTGTAAGTATGTTACTTTAACAATGTTTTCTTGTAATTTTACGAACTTGAATGGCTAGAANTAGCCGTAGCTTGAATTATCTTGTTAAATTAACTATGTGGGAGTCTTCATTTACATGAGATGTAAAAGGGTTGTTCGAGGACGAACAAGGCTTTAAGTGTTGGGTAGGTGATCTCGGGCAAAATAGCATGCCCCAGTGATGCTTTATAACTTAGTTTTGTCTTGTTTATCGACTTAATTATATGCATTCTCATGTAATTTTATGTAAATGTGAATATATAGTAACCAACATGATTAGTCCTTGTTTTTGAATGAAATAATGCATTGGAGGACCCAATCTATGATTTGGTGAAGTAGAGGAATGATATCGGGAGCGAAACAATAAAGTTGGAATAAATTGGGTGATTTCCAGAGGGCTTCCGTGATACCTCCGTGCCACGGAGGCAGTGCTCCGTGATACACTCCGTGTCACGGAGGAAGTGCTCCGCGATACACTCCGTGTCATGGAGGCAATGCTCCACGATACACTCCATGTCACGAAGGCAGTGCTCCGTGATACACTCCGTGACACGGATCCATTCCACGACAGGCATAATTTTGCACAATTCTCATTTACTATAAATAGGTCCCTTAGCTCCTAAAAAACGTGGACACGATTTATTTCTGAAAAACTGCCAACGAGTGAAGCGAGAAGGGGGAGAACTCACCTAGGGTTCATCTTTTCTTCATTTCTTTTCATATATTCTTGTAAGTATATTACTCTAAACATGTTTTGAGTATTTGTCCAAACTTGAGTGGCTAGAACCCTTCCCTCTAGGGTTGAAGCCACAAGGTATGATTATGAATATCTGAATTTTTTTTGGTTTTAAGTTATTGATTGTTGTTTTGTCTTGCATTCTTAATTATTGGTTGTTTTTATGATTGATCACTATTGAAAGGACACACGTTAAACTTAGGAAAATGCTTGAGAAAGCAAACCTAAGGAAGAACAAAAGAATGTAGGAAGCAAGTTCTTGTCTTTTGATTAGATTTTGTGGTTAGGATAGAAATATACCTAATACCTTATTTGGTTGATAAAATTGGAAGATAAAAAGACACCGACTTAGATTTGTCACTCCACCACTCGAAGAAGTAGTTGTGAACATGCAATTAGAATTATGTGAGACGACAATTGATAGTTTCATACTTAAACCATTGCAAAACGTAGTATCGCATGATTATCCGGCTTTAACTCTATGTTGCTCCTTGAATTA
>JACEIK010010260.1:26400-37845 GCA_018107945.1 Datura stramonium
CTTGCAGCATTTAATATCACACTTGAATTTGATAGTTAGCTGAATTGGTCCAGTCCCTGTGGGTTCGACATCCGGCTCTTAAAAAGGGTCACTATATTACTTGTACGACCCGTACACTTGCGGGCACGTCACTCTATATGATAATAGGGCAAGTATTAATTTGATGGCCCTAGTGATTTACAAATTGTCAAGGCTAACTATGTTAAACCTACCGCTACTTAGCTTAAAATGGCCGACAAGTCAATCAAAAAGTTTGTAGGGGTGGTAGAAGATATATTGGTGAAGGTCAAAAAATTCATGCTTCTGGCTGACTTTGTAATTTTAGATTGTGCGATGGATATGGACATACCTATCATTCTTGGTCGACCTTTCCTAACCACTAGTAGATCTTTGATGGACTCTAAAAAACACAAATCATATTTTGGGTCAATGATGAATCCATGACTTCGCCAGAAGAGGGCAAGAGGACTCTAAGAGCATAATTTTTGTTGATAAGGGAGTTGGTGCAAATTGAATATAACCAAGGGCAAGCCAACCATGGAACCAAGGAGACACCAAAGAAGAAGAAGGCAAAGCGCAAATGGGTGAAGCAGTATATCTGTGGTTCCAAAGAAAGCAAATGGGTGAGGAAGTCCTGTCCTAAGGGCGAATCACATTTTTTCGTGCTCAAGTATCATGCGCCATGACTTGACATTAAATCAGGTGTTTCATGGAGGAAACCCAAGGGATGCTACACCATGTGTAGTATCTACGTCATGCCACGATATTAAATCAAACACTTCTTGGGAGGCAACCTAAGTGTTTTTGGACTAATGTGTGATGTATGCATGTTAATCATAGAATTGTGGCAAAAAAATTACTTTAGCCTCCTAAAGAGGGATGCGATAATGGACCGCATCTTCAAGATGCGGACTACTAATCGCCCAGTCTCCAGGAGGCCAAGTAAGTGATGTGTTGGTAATTAACCAACTCATTAGGCTTTTAAACATAAGCTATTTCTTTATTTTCACACAACTTAGGAAGGTTTTATTCATTTTCTCTTTGTTTGTGAAGGTATTTGGCTTAGACTAAAAAATAGAAGAATTGGAAAAAAAGCACTCTGATGAAATCCAGGAATGTACATGCCACATTCGCAGGTGCCACGCACTCAGCACTGGGTAATGAGCAGAAAGAACCTGCCAAGCATAGGTTGGAACCTGTGAAACACAGGTGCAATAGTAGAAGGGCTTAAAACAACACTACTAAGACCTGTGAAGAACTTGTGGCTCGTGGATGGGCACCTACAAAACGCTAGTGCTGCGCGAGTGACCTAAATGCTAACAAGGCAAAAATCATCTAGCATTGGCACAAGTGTACTTGAGAAGCTTCCAAGGGCAAATTTGGAAAGCTGTGCAAAGGGGAATGTGTAGATTTTACCCCAATTGTACACACTCAAGTCATAATACATGACAGAGAAGAAATGAATTATATAGAGAAGTAGAGAGATAAAGAGGAAAGTACATTTTTCCTTCTTCTTCTTCTTGAATCTATTGGGGAAAGACCACCATTGTTGAAGATTTTTGAAAGCTTAATCTACTATTCATTATGATGATTGTTCATGATGTAACCATGGGTATAATTTATCTATCTTCATTATTGAGTTGCTAAGTTGTTAGCTAGGGGTGTGTGCTTGATGAGTGTTTAAAGTTGATTGTGTATATATTTAATTATTCTTAACATCAACCTATAAGCATGATCTATTGTTTCCTTTGAATTTTAATTAAAAAAATAGCAAACACTACTTTAGTTTACTTATCTTGCTTGATTGATTTGAGTGAGGAAACAATAGGGAGGATTGGATATGTAGATATGTGGGTTGATCTAGAGATAGTCAAAACCCACATCCCCACTCCATAAATGGTTAAGGCAAGAGATAGCTTGACTTTCCTTATTCTTTATTTGGCTGATTTTTTACAGTGACCTTTGGGTTTTAGAAAACCTAAGGCAAAAGCATCTTTGTGGTTGAAAGACAAGAGGATATATTTTGATCCATGCTATCCATGCTCAAATTTGAGTTTAAGGCAATTGAATAAATCCCAATCTAGTTAAGACTTCATCTATTGCACATCCCTGGCCCTCTCTCTTCAATTGCAACAAATCATTTGGTCAATCTCATTTTTTAAATTTGAATTCAATATTGTTTCCCCGTGATCGCCCATTTTTTACTTTACATATGTTGAACAATGTTGCATACTAGCTTGAGTTAGTTTACCATTTTTGGAGTATCGTTCTCAATTCCTTGTGGATTTGACCCCGACATCCGTTGGGTATTTTTATTTTTGACAATGACCACTAGACCTCCTTTATACGAGAGAGGTGTATTGAGCATTATTAAGATAATAGAGTTATTGTCGGGGAATTGAGTTGTGATTTCCATTAGTTATTTAGTGATTCAAATTTGTTTTTTCATCTTGTTTTGTGTTTATGTTGTATTTGTGATTTTGTGGTTTTCTTAGGTGTGTGAAAATGAGCCACACTAGTAAAGAGGGTTGCATGGATGGTTTAATGGAAGGACAGGATGATTTTGTGATTAATGATGTAATTGGTGTCATTCGCCTACCACCCATTATAGGGAATGCGGTCTCCATATAACAAAAACCATGTTACATCTATTGTAAATAAAGGGGCTGTTCATAGGACAAGCTTGTGAGGATGCTAAACGGTACCTCTGGAACTTTATTGAAATTTGTCAACTATTCAATATTACCAACATCATCAAAGAATCCATCCATCTGAGATTATTCCCATTCTCTTTGACGAGATAGGCCATGGTATGGTTGGAGGAGTTGCCTCCTGGTTCTATCACATCATCGAATGAGCTACTAGAAATATTCTTCGATAGATTCTTTCCACCTTCTCAGATGCTCCAATTGAGGGATGAGATTAAATTTTTTCCAGCTCCCAAGAGAGTCGATTCATGAAGTGTGGCTCCGGATTAAGAAGAAAGTTGCGATTTGCGCTAATCATGGTCTGCCCTATGGGGTATAGCTCAAAAGTTTCTATCGATCTCTTGATTCTAACAAAAAACCAGTGCCTAAAAATCTTGCAGGTGGTTCAATCATGGAGAAAACATTTGGGATGGCTAAGGCACTTTTTGATAGGATGACAAAGACTAATAGAACTTGTCACACTAGAGACACCGAGGTGTCTGAGAGTAGTTGAATCTTCTAATCAACTAGAAGCTGAGTTGAGAAGGTGAGATGAAGATAAGGATGAGACATTAGCTATGATTATGACTCAAGTTAAGTTGATGGACAAGCATATGTTGGGATCCAGAACCAAAGACGTCAATGCTATTGGGACCCAAGGTCACAATCAAAATAAGGAAGATGTTTTGTAGCCAAAATATGATGAGGAGTGTCAATTTATGGCGGGCCAAATGATTGGTTCTCATCAAGGATACCAAGGTACCAACCAAGGCCCTTGGCATCCTCGTGACAGAAATCAAGGTTAGAGAGACAGAGATAATCAAGGATGGTAGATAGAGATAATCGGTGGAGGAATCGTGAGCCTGAATGGGATAGGGATATGTACATCGAAGTTGATAACGCTCAAATCACACCCCTGTAAAAGTATGACGCGGACATTGTTAATAAAGAACCCAACTAGGTTGGGATCGATTCCACAAGGAATATGGTCAGCATGTAGAATAATGCTACTATTTATGCTTTTAGTACAATTATTTCCTAATGTGGGGTTTTAAAGAAAAAATTAAATAAGAAAATGTAAATTGTGGTTGTGATCAAATTTATGCAACTAACTAGGAAAGTGTTCCCCATGGATTCATACAACTTAGGGTTATTAAACTAGTGATCTATCCCTATACTTAGCCTGCAGAATTGATCATCCCTATTAGAGAGTATACTCAATCATCGGATTAGGTCTCTTGACTGTTTTTACTATAACCATTATCAATTATTCCAAATACTATCCTGCAGTCGCAACTCAAGTTATTCAATGAAGCTTAAAGTTCCAGGCTTTGTTGTCTTTCTTTTTTCCTAATCTCTACCTCTCTAGGTTGAAGCAAGTAGAGAATTCGGGAAAGTACTCATGTTGCACATCGTTAAGATACGTCTAAGATAAAAAGATGAACAATACAAGCATGAATATTGGTTTATAATCACTTTTGGTTAACCCTAGTTAGTTAATTCACCATGGTTCCCACAACCCTTGTTTTCGAGGTTTTAGCTATTCATGATTGCAAGAAAAGAATTAGATTTCATGAAATAACACATAATTAACAACATACAATGATGATTAAAAAAACCAATTGATTATTGCACAATCAGAAGTATGATCAATTAAACAACAATCAATGGAATCTCAAAGAAACTCGTGAATTTTATCTCCAAGTAATGTTAGGAAAACCAAGAAACACGAGTATAAAAATAATGGATCGGTCCTCCAAGAAAATAACCTCAAAAAGTAGTTATACAAATAATTGACAACCTTACCTAAATTAACAGGGAAACTACTAAAACTTCTTCCCCCATAACGTACGAGTCGTAGCATGAAGCTATGAGTCGTGGCATTCATTTGTACTATGCCAGGAACTTAAAATATTCCAAGTCCTGGGAGAAGGTACCACTCGTACAATACCTGTCGTGGCCAAATCTTGCAATGTCTGGCATCCTCTAGAATTTTTCACGAGTCTTTGGGTACGATCTGGACATAGATGTTACGAGTCGTAGGATCTTCTCGTTCCTTGGGATTTTCCAACTTACATATTCTATGGATTTCACCATGGCTCCATGGTACGTTGTCACGGCTCATGCATTCCCTCATATAAGGAACTTCATACAAGTGCAAACTTCTTCGTCATTTCATGACTCCTTGGTACGGCTCATACCAAGAGTCGTACTTAGCCCCAACACTTGTTCATAGCCTCTGTGTTCTCATCATGGATGCATTTACGGCTCGTACCACCAAGGTATGACTCATATTGAGGATTGCACTTGGCCCATTTTCTGCACTTTTTTCTCTCTTTTTCCAAAATTCAACTCTGAAACATGATTTCCCAGAAAATAAAGTAAAAGCACCTCATATCTGTATAAATATACCCAATACTGTATTTTCTACAGCCTTGGTGCTATTGTACAAAGACATTTTCAACAAATTGTCATCAAGAATTTTTTGATTTGGGAACATTGTTAGCTTCTTCTTGAATCTAAGTTATGTCTCATGAAGTTCTTCTGTCTTCAACCATCATAAATTATAGATCTCATCCTTTAGCTGTAGCATCCTGGAAGGTGGGAAGAACCTTTCTAAGAAGGCATGTTTTAGCTCCCTCTAGTTGCTGATGGAGTTGTTGGGAAACTCCAATAACCATAGTGTGGCCTCTCAAAGAGAGAGAATGGGAAAAGCCTCAACCTGATAGCGTCTAGGATCACGCCTAGCAACCTGTATGCCTTGCATATACCTACAAAGTTCATCAGATGAATGTTTGCATCGTCAGTTGCATTACCAGTAAATACCCCTTTCATGTTGGGAAACTGAGGCACTAGTGATGTCAAATTTTGCCCCAACAGGCTAAGGTGACGGCCCGAATTAACTACCTCCTCGTGAGTATCCTCTACCCCTTGCAGGGTATGAGCTAACTCCGCCTGCTGAGATTCAATAGCTAATATGGCTTACATCTTCTCAGGGTTTTCATTGCGGTCCATTTTTCTCAGAGTTTGTTCTAGCTCAAGATTAGGTGGAAACAAAGGTTTTCCGCTCCGCCGAGTACTTGGCATCCACTAAGTGATAACCTGTGGGTATCAAAAACAAAAGAAAATGTAAAGGAGAAAATAAATACTAATAGTTAAACACAAGAAATTAATCTAATCCTAAGTCGTATTCCCTGACAACGACGCCTTTTTTGATAACGCTTAAATTGCAACTCTGTAAAAGTATGACACTGACATTGTCAATAAAGAACCCTACTAGGTTGGGGTTGATAACACAGGGAATATGGTCAGGATGTATAATAACACTAGTATTTATGCTTTTAGTATAATTATTTTCTGATGGGGGGTTTTAAAGAAAGAATTAATTAAGAAAGTAGTAGATTGTGGTTGTGATCAAATTTATGCAATTAACTAGGGAAGTGTTCCCCATGGATTCATAACAACTTCGAGTTATTAAACTAGTGATCTATCCCAATACTTAACTTGTAGAATTGATAATATAGATTCATCCAAACGACTGATTCGTCCCTATTAAAAACTATACTCAATCACCAGATTAAGTCACTTGATGTTTTCACTATAACCGTTATCATTTATTCCTAACTATCCTGTGACCACAATTCAAGTTATTCAATGAAGCTTAAAGTTCAAGGTTTTGTTGTCCTTCTCTTTTCCTATTCTCTACCTCTCTAGGTTCAAGAAAGTAGAGAATTTAGGCAAGTACTAACCTTGCGCATCATTAAGAAATGTTTAAGATGAAGAGATGAACAATACAAGCATGTGTATTGGCTTATAATCACTTTTTGTTAATCCTAGTTAGTTAATTCACCATGATTCCCACACCCCTAGTTGTTGAGGTTTTAGCTATTCATGATTTCAATGAAAAGAATTAGATTTCATGAAAGAAAACATAATGAACAACTTACAGTGATGATTGACGAAAAACCCAATTGATTATTCCACAATCAGAAGTATGATCAATTCAACAAGAATCAATGGAATCTCAAAGAAATTCGTGAATTTGTTCTCCATGTAATGATAGGAAAACCAATAAACACAATTATAACAATAATGGATCGTTCCTCCAGGAAAATATCATTAAAAATTATTTAAACATATAATTGAAAACCTAGGAGTGGGAAGATTTTTATTAAAGCGGGTGATAAGCCCAAAGTGGTTGTTGGTTCTAAACAAATTGAAGAATACTTAAGTGATGAGGTGCCAAATGAACCTATTTGTGTTGAGGATGAATATGTAATAGAGGAGGAAGAGCTTGAGAATCCACTTAAAGATGTGAATGTTGATGAGGAGGGAGAGGAGGCCCCCGATGCTAAAGTCCAAGTGCCTAGAGTTCCACCTCCTTACCCTCAGTGGGTAACCAAAAAGAAAGAGGGAAACCGGTTCAAGAAGTTTATTGATATGTTTAGCAAGTTACCCATCAACATACCACTGGTAGATGCATTGCTTCAAATAGCGGGTTATTCCAAATTCATAAAGGTTCTTTTGAAGAAGAAAAGAGTTGTGGATGTTGATACGGTGGAGGTGTCGCATCATTGTTGTGTAGTCATGGAATGTTACCTTTCTCTAAAAAGAGATGACCCTGGAGCATTCACTATATCATTCACCATTGAGGTGTATGTGTTCAACAAAGCTCTCTGTGATCTAGGAGAAAGCATCAACTTGATGCCCCTTATGATATTTAAAAATTTAGGATTGGCAAGTCCTAAGAATAACACAATGAGGTTTCTCATTGTTGAACGATCTATAAAACACCCCTTGGGAATTCTTGTGGATGTGTTGGTTAAGGTATACAAATTCATCCTTCTAGCTGACTTTATTGTGTTTTCTTGTGATGTTGATATTGAGGTACCCATTATGTTAGGGTGACCAATCTTGGCCACCGGGCGAGATCTAGTAGATGTTGAGCTTGGAGAACTAAAATTTCAAATGGGTAGTGACGAAGTGACACTCAATGTATGCCAAAGACATTTCATGCTTATCAAAATACATCGACCTCTCTAGCCTCATAATTCATGCATAGTAGATAGAGGTGGAGAAGTTGAAGGAGAATGAGGGGGAGAACAAACGAGCGATGATAGGTCGGTTTGAGTATGGCCAGCAGAGGTCAGGCAGTAGTAGTCACTCGTAGCAGCAGAAGAAACCCCCAATACCCTTATAAACCAGTTGTAAAACCCCAAAATCCCTAAGATTAGACCAGGAGTTAAAATGGAGAAAATTGAAAATTCTACACCAGGTCACAAAATGAGTCATTCTGTGACCCGTGGGGAATACCACGAGACATGAGGTGACTCGTGGTGAGGTACTGGACTTGAGTTGAAAAATTGTTGATGGGGTCACCACGGGCACGACCATGAGTCGTGGTCAGACCACACGACCCGTTGAGTAAGCCATGGCCAAGGGAAATTGGAAGCAGGAGTTTTAGGTGGCAGTGTACCTTACGGATAGACCCCACGAGTCGTGGTCAGACACCAGGATTCGTTGGGTGAATCATGGTCAGTAGGTAACTAATGATCTGAGGTTTGAGGCAATGGAGATAATGAGTGGTGACCATGAGTGGTGGTCACCAGTAACGATTCATATGATGGCCCGTTATGAGTTCCAGGTGATACCTCGACAATGTACACAACGATCGATGTAACATCCCGTGGTTAGAGGCAACGACTCATTAGGTCCCTCGTGGGGACTGACGAGCAGTAATTTTTTGTGAAGTTATTAAGAGTATTATTGTCATTCCTATGCTCTAGGGTCCTATACTACATCATTTTAAGCCTTTTTCAGGGTGTATTAAGATAGGTTAAGTCATTCTAGCCTATTCAAAACCCACGCATACAAGTTAGGGAGTTAGAGAGGATATCAAGCTTAAGCCCTTCCAATTCTTCTCAAATTTCTCTTGGACAATCAAGGAAGTGTAAGAATCATCCTTAATCAGGTATGTAGGGTTATGAATGAGTGAATCCTTTCATACCCATGCCTAATATTTCTCTAAATCATGAAATTACTATGTTGACTCTGTGGGGTTTTAACCCAATTCATGAAATTCCTAATTCTCTACATGGGTATGATCTAAATGAGTTTTTATTATTGAATCATGAATTATGGGCAAGTTTTACCTTGTTTTCTTCTAAAATAATGTTTCAAGTTTGATAAATTTAAAATGCCCATTTATGAGAAGTTTATGAAAGTGAGATTTATGATGAATGTTCATGTATGATAATTTATAAATGATGAAAAGCATTTTTTCAAGTTACCCATGTTTATAATCATGTTTAAAGTCATTTGAGTATTCTCAAGCATGTTAAAGTATTGGGAAATTGCCACATGTTCAAGTATGGTTTAGGATTTATGATATGAATTTCATGATTGATCAATTTATGATGTTGGTTGATTAATAGGCCCTTGATTCATGGCTAAACATGTATGTTAGTGGGGATCAACAATGTTAATGTTTATTTGGTCATGAATCTCATGAATGTTGTTTATGATTTATGTAAGAGCCTAAAATGCATGTTTTTGGAGCAGTATCTAGCATCGAGTAGCCCCGCATTCAAAGGACTACACCAGTATCTCATAACTACGTGCCACCATAGGTTCATGTTCATATATTACAATGTTAATGGATCCCCTCTTTCGTGATATCACATAATGCATGTCCCTTGCCTGGCAAGCCTGGGATGACTCTCCCCACTTGAGTGAGATAGTTGGGGCATCATGTAAGGCTCTACCATGATGGTGTCGATTATGACAAGTCCTTCCATTGTTCCGAATATTTTTATGCATTGTTATGTTTATGTTACTTTGGCTCAAGTTACGATTTATAAAGTTTCTCTTATGACTACGATAATGAATGGATTACAAATGTTTTGAAAACCTTGAGCCTTATGTTACATTATGATATTTAGGATATGAGCATGATGTCCTTCTCTTTAAGAACTTTATGTATTTTAAAGGTCCATTTTACTTACCTTACATATTTGCTACATTTCACGTATTGACTGCATATTCTATGTTGTATCCTTTCATGATACAGGCTCCGATCTTCAAACCCAACACCATCATTAACTTGTTCTCGGAGTTAGCATCCATCTTATTGGTGAGTCCTCATTCTCCGAGGAATAGTTGATATTAGTTATCTCATTACGTTCAATTTTTAGACTTGAAGGGTTAATTGGGGGTGTTGTCCCATCAACCCATCTGATATGTTAGAGGCTTTCAGACTATATGTAGTATTCAACTGTCATGTATGAAGTGCATTTCGGTTTCTATGTTATGTCATGATTATGCTTCTGCTATGTTATTATGTTGAGTATTCCGCTTTACTTTATTGAGTTAGATGTATGTTTATGCCAGGGGTTGACTTGGAGTCTCTGGGGGCTCCATGTCCCGTGTTGCGATCCGGGTCTACGTTCGGGTCGTGAAAAACTTGGTATCAAAGAAATATGTTTGAAGTGTCCTAGGGTGCCTGAAAGCCGCATTGAGTAGAGTTTTTTCATGGGTGTGAAGCGCGCCACACTTATGACGGAGAGGCTACGAGATGTTTAGGAAATATTCCAATCTTTTATGATTTATGTTGTGCAATGAGACTCCTCCCTATCCTTCTAACTCATGCTATTCAAGATTGCAGAATCATGGCTCCCCGCATAGTTAACGGTAGAAGGAATGGGAATTGAACGACCATGAGGATGGCAACGGAGACGGGCACCAACAAGCCCCACCAGTCTAGGATCACCATGCACCGGAGCCGGTTGCCCATGCTGAATACCAGGCAAATATTCAAATGCTAGCGCGGGACTTGACCGCTCAACTCAACCAGTAGGCAGTGGCGCATATTCCACAAAATGGGAATGCGGTGGCAGCACGGGTTAGATATTTCCTGAGAATAAACTCGCCAGAGTTCCTTGGATCAAAAGTAGATAAGGACCCGCATGAGTTCATTGATGAGATTGTGAAGATCACCCAAGTCATGGGGGTGGATGGAGTTGAGTGTGCTGAGTTGGCCTCACATCAGTTAAAAGGGGTCGCACATATCTGGTTTCGACAATGGAAAGATAGTAGGGCCATTGGAGTAGGCCTTGTCACTTGTGAGGACTTCCATGTTGCATTCCTAGATCGGTTCTTCCCTTGTGAGACGAGTGAGTTGAAGGAAGTTGAGTTCGTGAATTTGAAGTAGGGGAAGATGACGGTACAGGAGTATGCAATTGATTTCACTCGCTTATCAAAGTTAGTGGTTGATCAGAGGGCGCGAGTGAGTAGCTTTTTTCATGGGGTGGCGAGCTATTTGGATAACGATTGCAGGACTGTTATGACCCACCAGGATATAGATTTCCCTTGGATAGTCTTGTACACCCATCAGATTGAGGCGGCTCATATAAGAGAGAGAGAGAGAGAGGCCAAAAGGGCTCAGATAGACAGCTATGGGTTCATTCAACAGAGGTCCGACGGTGGTCACCGCCCTCAGATTCAGCAAAGGTCGCTAGCTCAAGCACCATCATCAGCTAGTGTGCCATCGAGACCCAAGGGTGATTAGAGAGCAGGGCATAAGGTTTGAAATACTAGAGGGGCATTCGAGTAGAGCGCACCTTTCTAGCTTGCGGAAAGTGTGGCAGGAGTCATGTCGGGGAGTGCTTGCTCGGCTCAAATATCTATTATGGGTGCGGTAGATCCGGCCACATGCGCCGAGTGTGCTCATTTTCTAGACAGGATGGTGTAGAGGCCATAC
>JACEIK010010261.1:0-10203 GCA_018107945.1 Datura stramonium
ATGAAACTGCTAATTCTCTGCATGGGCATGATTTAAATGTATTTCTACTATTAAATTATGATTTATGGGCAAGTTTTACACTGTTTTTCATTAAAATCATGTTTTAAGATTTTAAAATTTAGATTGCCCAATTATGAGAAGTTTATGAAAGTGAAGATTTATGACGAAGGTTCATGTTTAGTGAAGTATTGATGAAGAAAAGCATGTTTTCAAGTTACCCATATTTATTATCATGTTTTCAAGTGTATTGAATATTTTCAAGCATGTTAATGTATTGGGCAGTGCCCACATGTTCAAGTATGATTAGGATTTATGATATGGATTTCATGACTTATCGATTTATGATGTTGGCCGATTAATGGGCCCTTGATTCATGGCTAAACATGTATGTACATGGGGATCAATGATGTTAATGTTTATTTGTCCATGAATCTAATGAATGATGTTTATGATTTACATATGAGCCTAATGTGCATGTTTTTGGGAGCAGTTCCTAGCACCGAGTAACCCAACGTTCAAAGGACTATGCCGGTGTCTCATAACTACGTGCCACCGTACGTTCATGATGATACATTACAATGTGAATAGATCCTCTTTTTTGTGACATCACATAATGCACGTCCCTTGCCTAGTAAGTCAGGGCGACTCTGCCCACTTGAGTGAGATAGTTGGGGCATCATATAAGGCTCTACCATGATGGTGTCGATTATGACGAGTCCTCCCATTGTTTCGCTTGTTTTATGCATTGTTATGTTTATGTTATATTGGCTCGTGTTATGATTTATGAAGTTTCTCTTATGACTATGATAATGAATGGATTGTGAATGTTTTTGAAAACCTTGAGCCTTATGTTACTTTATGATCTTTATGTTATGAGCATGTTATCCTTCTCTCATGATCTCTTATGAACTTTTATGTATTTTAAATGTCCATTTTACTTACCTTGCATACTTGGTACATTCCCACGTACTAACCGCATACTCTATATTGTATCGCTTCATGACACAGGCTTCGATCTTCAGACCCATCACCGTCATTAGCTCGTCTTGGAGATTAGCATCCAGCTCTTTGGTGATTCCTCATTCTCCAAGGACCAGTTGATATTAGTTTTCTCTTTACGTTCAGTTTTCAGGCTTGTCAGGATTTGTTGGGGGTGTTTTCCCATCAACCCATCAGATATGTTAGAGGCTTTCATACTATGTGTAGTATTCAGCTCTTATGTATGTAGTACGTTCTACTTTCTATCTTATGTCATGTTTATGCTTCTGTTGTGTCGTTATGCTAAGTACTCTGCTTCATTGATATTGAGTTAAATATATGTTCGTGCCATGGGTCGATGGAGTGTCTCGGGGCTCCTTGTCTTGTGTTACGATTCGAGTCTACATTTGGGTCGTGACATCTAGAAGAGCATGACCCAAGGTTTCAATTGGTGGGTGATTTCTTCTGTGTTCTATGACTTTTAAAATCCATTGCGATTACAAGTTAATTATGCTTATGGAATTATCTTATTATCTGGAATTATATGCTAGACGATGAAAATGCATGATTATCGGAATTTCTTCATGCGATGGCTTAAATTTTAATTCGTATTTTGTTATAGTTCATTCGATTATATCATAAGATTGTAACCATGTCCAAAAGATGTGAAGATCTTAAGAATTCCGTTCAAAACTAAAATATACGATTTGAGAAATATGTTGAGATGAGATTAGAATTTATGGGCTTGATCAATTGAAAGTAAGTATGTGTGTTCATTATCATTTGGATGAAACTATTATGTGTATGAGGTAAACCTATGATAATGCCATAATTATCGTATCTTTCTTATGATATGGAGTAAATTTCGAAGTGGATTCTATTAAATGAAAATGTATGCTTCTACAATGATCTCGTTGTAAATGTTTAAGGTATGAGTTAAGTGTATGGGCTTTCCATAAATCTAAAATAGATGAAACAATGTATCTATGTTAAAGTGTAAATTGGACATATGGATCCTACATGTCCCTATGTGATATGTTGTATGTTATGAACTCGGAACTTGAATGTTATGGAGGTGTGTAAAGTATGATATGAATCTATAGATTTTTGTAAATGTAAGATGTGTGGATTAAATGATTATTTGGTACTATGACGATATGAATAGTAATGATAAAGCATGAGAATTATATTTCAGACTGTCGGGCTTGTAGCTAGTAGAAAGTATCCCTAAGCCTTTCTAAATGAATGTCATATGATGAAATTAGTGAATGCTTATGTTTCTGATTAGCTGTAGCAGCATCGCCTAGATGTATAATGTCAGACCAGTCCTCCACATGTTCTAGTCAGCTAGGGACTCTCCATATTCGAGAATGTTTCCCTTAGTCAGTCAGGGACTCTCCAAAGCCGAGAATGTTTCCCTTAGTCAGTCAAGGACTCTTCATAGCCGAGAATGTTTCCCTTAGTCAGTCGGGGATTCTACAAAGCTGAGAATGTTTCCCTTAGCCATTAAGGGACTCTCCATAGCCGAGAATATTTCCCTTAGATTAGTCGGGATTCTCCATAGCCGAGAACGTTTCCCTATTTAAGTTGGGACTCTCCATTGCAGAGAATGACTCCCTTAGTTTATCTTATCAGTATGCCTTAGTTCCGTATAGTTCAGACTTTAGTTTAAAATAGATATAATATAATGCAATACAGACTCAGATATCAGCAGATATCCAGTACAGTGTGTGATACTTGCCACAGCTTCGGCTCTCACTAAATGTTCAGTACTTTACACTTACATATGAGTTTGATGATGTATCAGAATATGAGTTCCAAATAAAAGTTTCATGTTGATATGTGTATGTGACTCAAAAAAGGCTTGTTGCATTCTAAATAAGTTATATGTCGATGTACTCAGTTTATTTCCTTCATGTATAGTTGTATGTTTAGTTTGTGTACCTTTCCCCACATGCTCAGTACATTCCAAGTACTGACCACATACTTTATGTTCTATATCGTTTCATGATATAGATTCAGGTATCCAGACTCAGCCCCGCGAATAGACACGCTCCTTCTTCCATCTCAGCGGATCGTGTGAGTCCTTATCTCTCGAGGATGCGGTCTATGTTCTTATTCAGTTGTATTTTAGTTTTTACTATTTATGAGTTAGCTAGGGACCTGCCCCAACAACTCATTAGATTAGTAGAGGCTTTTAGACATATGTAATAAGATTCAGTCTATGTGTTATGTTTTGCAAGATTATGTCCCTAATTTTTAAATTAGGGACTTTAAAGTTAGCTTACGCTCATTTATGTTTTTGTTACCTGTATATTGCAAGTGTTATGCTATGATTATACCATGGGTAAACTTGGGGCTTTTACTTTCTGAATAAATGTCATATGATGAAATCTATGAATGCTCATGTTTCTAATTAGTTGTAGTAGAATAGCCAAGATGTATAATGTCAAACCAGTCCTTCTCATGTTCTAGTCAGCCAGGGACTCTCCATAGCCGAGAATGTATCCCTTAGTCTCTCAGGGACTCTCCATAGCCGATAATATTTCCCTTAGTCGGTCAGGGACTCTCCATAGCCGAGAATGTTTCCCTTAGTCAGTCAGGGACTCTCCACAGCTGAGAATGTTTCCCTTAGTCAGTAAGGGACTCTCCATAGCTGAGAATGTTTTATCTAGATCAGTCGGGATTCTCCATAGCCGAGAACATTTCCCTATTACAGTTGGGAGTCTCCATAGCAGAGAACGACTCCCTTAGTTTATTTTATCAGTATAGTTAAGTTCCGCATAGTTCTGACTTCTGTTTAAAATAGATATAATATAATGCAATGCAAACTCAAATATCGGTAGATATCCAGTACAGTGTGTGATATTAACCTCATCTTCGGCTCTCACTAAATGTTCAGTACTTGACCCCTATATATGAGTTTGAGGATGTATCAGAATATGAGTTCCTAATGAAAGATTCATGTTGATATGTGTATGTGACTCAGAAAAGGCTTGTTGCATTCTAAATAAGTTATATGTCGATGCAGTCAGTTTAGTTTACTTCTTGTACACTTCTATGTTTAGTTTGTTTATGTTTCCCCGCATGCTCAGTACATTCCAAGTACTGACGGCGTACTTTACGTGATATATCATTTTATGAAATAGATTCAGGTATGCAGACTCATCCCCGCGAGTAGAGATGTTCCTTCTTCAATCTCAGAGGATCGTGGTGAGTCCTCATCTCTCGAGGACGAGGTCTATGTTCTTATTCAGTTGTATTTCATGGGTCGACTCTGGGCCTTTCTAGTTTCCTTTTCTCGTGTTACGGCTAGGGTGTAAAATGGGCTTGTGACAAACTTAGTATCAGATTAAAGGTTTAATGTGTCCTGGGGTGTCTGAAAGTCGCGTTAAGTAGAGTCTTCTTGATGGGGGTGAAGCGCGCCACACTTATGACGAAGAGGCTACGAGACGTTTTAGGAATGTTCCTTTTTCTTCGTGATTCTTATCGTGCGTAGAGTATCAGACTCTAAATAGTTCCTCCCTTGACTCGTGCTTTACGCGCTCGTGGATAATGCCTACCAGAAGAGTGAATGGAAGATAAAATGGTAATTGCTGCCATCAGGCTCCACCAATCCCAGCGAACCCGATGGACGACCATGTTACTCATGCAAAGTTTCGAGAAACCATTAATATGTTGGCACAAACCATGACCGCCCAGATTAATCAGCAGGAAATGGCTCGTGTTCCCCAAAATTGGAATGTAGCGGCAGCAAGGGTAAGGGATTTCCTCAGAATGAACGCACCCGAATTCTTGGGGTCAAAGGTGGACGAGGACCCGTATGAATTCTTGGAAGAGATTCAGAATATCACCCAAATCATGGGGCTGACGGAAATTGAGAGCACATATTTAGCCTCCTACTAGTTAAAACGAGTCGCTTATATATGGTTTTGTCAGTGGAGAGACAGTCGGGGAATTGGGGAAGGCCCCGTAGGTTGGGATGAATTTATAACTGCGTTCCTGGACAGGTTTTTCCCAACAGAGTTGAGAGAGGGAAAGGTGGTAAAATTCATCAACTTGAACAAGAATGACATGAATGTCCAGGAGTACGCATTGAAATTTACTCGATTATCCAAGTATGCACCGAAGATTGTAGCCGACCAGAGGGCCCGAATAAGTAGGTTTGTGGATGGAGTATCAGACTCCTTGGTTAAAGAGTGCAGGACGACCATGTTACACAGGGATATAGATTTTCCACGTTTGGTGATATTTTCTCAACAAATGGAAGCGCAACAGGTGAAGGCAAAAGAGAGAGAGGCCAAGAAGGACAGGATAGGAGATTCAGAGTTTTCCCCGCAGAGGACGAGTGGTGGACACCGCTAACATTCCTAGCAGAAGTCATCAGCCCCATCATGTTCGACAGTCAGTGCTCCAAAAAAACCAACGGTAAGGGAGATTACATATCAGTAATGTACCAGCTATAGGAAGCACCATTTAAGAGAATTCATGGCCAGCTTGGATGTTTGTTTTTTGTGTGGCAAGTTGGGCCATAAGCCCCAATATTGCGCAGTGGCTAAGCGAGGCGAGAGTAGATCCTTGGTGACCTCTTTAGTAGCTCCGATAGCCCGTCCATTTCAGCAGGGTGCATAATCTATCCCGGGTGGCGGACATCATCAAAACCACTCCTATGCTGTAGCAGCACACGAGGATAAGGGAAATTCTCCAATAGTTGTCACAGGTATGTTGTAAATATTGCGTTACTCTTTGTATGTTGCTAGCCCTAGGACCTTAGTATTGAATAAGAAGTTCTGCAGTGGTTTTTTAGAAGAGATTATTGATGTGGGATGTGAATAGCTGTTAGTGTAAGGCTTGTAATGAAGGTTAGAGGTGAAAGAGAAGCTAGGAGTTAGTGAATTAGTCCTGATCTCAAGAAAGATTCAGGAGCATTAGAATGACGGCTTTAAGCTAAGGGGGAAATGGTAAGTGTGTGCATCAAGTCGGATTTGAGAATGAATGCTCAGTCGGTATCATCTCAGTGTCTCTTAAAGGGAAAGAATCCTTCTTAGTGTTCTACCTAGTTTTATGTTAGTTTCATGTCTTTCAGTCCCTCTTATTCCCTAGAATGCATGTATGATTTAGATGTTAAGTTTAGATGTGTAAGGTCAGCCCGAGGTCAAATACTTCATTGATTTTAGCTGTAATTGATTAATTTTGGGATTTCAGTTTTGTCCATATTATTGCAGTATGTTTAGCCAATTTTCGAGGAGGAATGTTCCCAAGGTGGAGATAATGTAACATCCTAACAGCTCCCAAGATTTAAAACTAGGAATTTAAAATGTGCTCACCAGAAAATTTGCAATTTGTGCCTTAGAACAACTCATCCAATGAGTCATTAGTCACTCTAACGGGTCATTAGAGGCAGTCCTGGGATGGGATTTAGGATCTAGTGCCATGTGTTTTGATGCCATGAGAGGAGGTACGAGTCTTTATGTGAGACAAAGACCCGTAGGAGGCAGTCGAAGTGACCTTGCAGTTTGTCTACTCGGAGGGAACGAGTCAGGTGACAACTCATTGGTTGCCTTAACGGGTCATCATGAGGAGTCATGGGATGGAGTCCTGGGTTCCAGGTCAGTGGTGAAGGATGGTAGTAACGGGCCGTTGAAGCTAGAAATGACCTGTGGTGTCAATCATAGAAAGGGATTTAAGGGTTGTTCTAGTGGGGAAGACGGAAGGACTGACGAGTCATTGGATCAAGTAAAGACTCATCATGGTAGTCGTTGGATGATTTGCAAGTTGAGGAACCATTGGAATAAACAGAAGGTGGGGAACAGTCATTAGATGAAGTAATGAATCGTCTTATTTGTCGTTGGTTGAGGAAGCAGGAACTATGAAGTAGACCCCAGAAACATTAGATTGTCACCACGAGTCGTGCTGAGGACCAAAGACTTGTGGTGAGCGTTGTGGTCTTAGATCGGGCAGATTTTTACGTTTTTCCTAGAGGTATTTTGGTAAATTCCTATGCTTTCAGTTTTAAAATGGCGTCGTTTCGGGTTTTGAAGGGACGCTTTTAGGGGGTTTCTAGCCTAACCTCTGATTCCCTCAACTCTTCTCCCTTCCCTCTCAAGATCAAGGATCCAACAAGGGTTTCATCAAGGCTTCAAGGTGCAAATTCATGTGGGGGTTTCTTCTTGAACCAGGTATGTGGGTTTTCAATAAGGATACCCTTCCATCCTTGTTCCCTAAAATGTTTTATCAAAAATCCAATTTCCATTATTCTAGAAAAGCATGATCTAGGATTTCGATTGGTGGCTTATTTCTTCTATGTCTTCTATCACTTTTAAAGCCCATTAGGCTTACAAGTTAATTATGCTTATGGAATTA
This sequence comes from Datura stramonium, assembly GCA_018107945.1. Lineage (NCBI taxonomy): Eukaryota > Viridiplantae > Streptophyta > Magnoliopsida > Solanales > Solanaceae > Datura > Datura stramonium. Next base: position 7,342 of record JACEIK010010261.1, read on the forward strand.
TCTTGAATTATGTTCTAGACGGTGAAAATGCATGATTATAGAATTTCCTTCATGAGATGGCTTAAACGTTGATTGGGATTTTGTTATTGTTCATTCGATTATATCATGAGCTTCTAACCATGTCCAAAATATGTGAAGATCGTAAGAATTCCCATAAAAACCAGAATATACGATTTAATAAATATTTTGAGATGAGATTAATATTTGCTGGCTTGATCAGTTGAAAGTAAGTATGTGTTTTCATTATAGTTTCGATGGAACTGTTTTGGGTATGAGGTAAATCTAGGATAATGGCATAATTATCGTATCTTTCTTATGAATTGGAGTAAATTTCAAAGTGGGTTCTATGAAATGAAAATGTATGCTTCTACCATGATCTCATCATAAATGTTTACGGTATGAGTTAAGTTTATGGGCTTTCTGTAAAATCTAAAATATATGAAACAATATATCTATGTTAATGTGTAAATTGGACCTATGGTTCCGACATGGCCCTATGTGATATGTTGTATTTATGAACTCAGAACTTGAATGTTATGGAGGTGTGTAAAGTACGATATGAATCCATAGACGTTTTCAAATGTAAGATATGTGGATTAAATGATGATTTGGTACTATGACGATATGAATAGTAATGATAAAGCATGAGAATTATATTTCAGACTGTCGGGCTTGTAGCTAGTAGAAAGTAGCTCTAATCCTTTCTAAATGAATGTCATATGATGAAATTAGTGAATGCTCATGTTTCTGATTAGCTGTAGTAGCATTGCCTAGATGTATAATGTCAGACCAATCCTCCCATGTTCTAGTCAGCCAGGGACTCTTCATATTCGAGAATGTTTCCCTTAGTCAGTCAGGGACTATCCATAGCCAAGAATATTTCCCTTAGTAAGTTAGGGACTCTCCATAGCCGAGAATGTTTCCCTTAGTCAGTCGGGGATTCTACACAGCTGAGAATGTTTCCCTTAGTCATTAAGGGACTCTCCATAGCCGAGAATATTTCCCTTAGATTAGTCGGGATTCTCCATATTCGAGAATGTTTCCCTAGTTCAGTTGGGACTCTCCATTGCAGAGAATGACTCCCTTAGTTTATTTTATCAGTATGACTTAGTTCCATATAGTTCAGACTTCAGTTTAAAATATATATAATATAATGCAATGCAAACTCAGATATCAGCAGATATCCAGTACAATGTATGATACTTGCCACATCTTCGGCTCTCACTAAATGTTCAGTACTTGACACTTACATATGAGTTTGATGATGTATCAGAATATGAGTTCCAAATAAAAGTTTCATGTTGATATGTGTATGTGACTCAGAAAAGGCTTGTTGCATTCTAAATAAGTTATATGTCGACGTACTCAGTTTATTTCCTTCTTGTATAGTTGTATGTTTAGTTTGTTTACATTTCCCCGCATGCTCAGTACAATCCAAGTACTGGCCACATACTTTATGTGCTATATCGTTTCATGATATAGATTTAGGTATCCAGACTCAGCCCAACGATTAGAGACGCTCCTTCTTCCATCTCAGCAGATCGTGGTGAGTCCTCATCTCTCGAGGATGAGGTCTATGCTCTTAATCAGTTGTATTTCAGTTTTCAGACTTTAGGAGTTAGTTGAGGACCTGTCCCAGCAACTCATCACATTATTAGAGGCTTTCAAACATGTGTAATCAGATTCTGTATATGTACTATGTTTTGCTAGATTATGTCCTTAACTTTTAAATTTGTCTCTTAAAGTTAGCTTCCGCTCAGTTATGATTTTGTTAGCTGAGTATATTGTTAAGTGTTATGCTATGATTATGCCATGGGTTGACTTGGGGCTTTTTGGGGTTCCCTGTCCCGTGTTACAGTTAGGGTGTAAACTCGAGTCGTGACACGGGATTTCAGAAGTAGAATCCTTAACTCGAATAAGATTGTAAACACACCCTTAGAAATCATCCTTTTGGCCTTAAGGTAGAAAATAAAGCAACCTAGAAGCACAACTGAACTACCATTCCACTCTAGGACTTGCTGACCTAGAAATTTGAACGGTACCACATGGGTTCTACAATTCACTAAGGCATAACATGAATGCAACCAATCCATGCCAATGATAACATCAAAATCTGTCATGTATAACTCTACTAAATCTGTTGAGGTGACTTTCTGAAGGACTATGATAGGGAAATTTCTTTATACCCGTCAAGCTATGACTGAGTCATCAAAACGAGTAGAGACAGAGAAGGGTTCTGATAGGATTTCGGCACTGACTCCGAAACTACTAGAAATATACAAAAGATACAGTAGCCCCTAGATCTAACAATGCATAAACATAAAATGGAATACACGTAACATACCAGTGAATATATCTAGGGGACCTCCAGCTCTTGACAAGATGCTAGAGCATAAAACCTGTTTTGGCGCTGACCACCACTTGCACGTTGATTTACCCTTTTGAGGAGGATGTGCTGCTGGAGCCACTACTGAACTGGTAGCCTGATTATGACCCCTTCCATTGCCCTTCCTAGCCTAAGGACACTCCCTGTGAATGTGCTCGGGTTTTCCTTACCCGAAGCAAATATCTTATCCGACTAAGCACTCTCCTATGTGGTTCTTACCACATTTTCCACAGACTAGAAAGGTGCGCTCTACAGGAATGTTCCTCTATCCCCTCGAACTTGATGCCCAACTCCTCTAATCACCCCAGATCTGTATGGAACACTGGTTGATGACGGTGCTAGGGTCGATGACCTATGTTGGGACTGTTTATGATGTCCACTGATAAGGGGCATATTTATATGCCAAATCGATACTCAAATGTATAACTTTTGTCTTGTTTGTCTAATAAATTGTGTACATTCTCATGTAAATTGTA
>JACEIK010010261.1:27831-38122 GCA_018107945.1 Datura stramonium
ATATAATGTTTTTAGTCATAGTTTGGAACTGTTTCCGACGATGGATGGATGACGACCGTCTGGAGGAAAAATTAGTCGATAGGTTTTGGTTTTTGAACTCGTAGCTAACTGATGCTTGATGTTCTTGTTATGTGTTATAAATGATTGTAAGAGGCAAGTATGTGCAGTGTTGACGCATGCAAGTGTATAACTTTGTGTGAGACACTTTGGCTCTTGAACTTGACTCAATATGATTGAAGCTTAATTCTGAATTCTTGTGATTAGCTGAGTTAAGAGTCGGCTGAATGTGTCTTGAATTGAACATGTGCCATGAGTGTAAGGTTTTTGAGCATTTTGTGCTATTTTGGAGTGTCTAGAACTTTCCTGGTGTGTTTATAAAACGAAATGAAGGATGGGAATTGTAGGAGATGATTTAGGAATTTCTTCGAATGAACCTAAGTGTTATCCCTCACTTTACCTACCTCGAATAATTAATCCTAGTTAGCCCCATTGAGCCTTAAGCCTATTCTTTGATAACTGCAACATAAGCTTAATTCTTTTTCTTTCATTAGCCCTGAAGTTGATCCAAAACTCCTAAGCGCTTAAAGGAAAAATCCGAAAGAGTAAAGGAATGAGAAAAATGAAAAAGAAGGAAAAGTGAAAGTTGTAAAAGTTGAGAAAGGTCAAGGTTGCACTTGTGTGAAAATGGTTGATTATTAGTAAGGAGTAAGAAAATAAATTAATGAAATGTTACTTATAGAACTCCTTACTAATAAGCAAAAAGTGCTTAAAGAAATGGGGGAACAAAAGAGGAAAAAGAAATCTGAAAGGAGAAAAAGGTGAAGTAAGGGAAGGGAAGTTCCTAATGAGGGCGTGATGTATTAAAAGCACTTAGGGAAGATAGTCACNTTAGGGAAGATAGTCACTATTACTAGCCATAATAGTACCTACCCGTCCCTTAGTTACATTACAACCTAAAAAGTCCTACTTGATCTTACATTCATACATCATCAAATTAGTGGAGTAAAAACTAAGGGAAAGCTTATGGGTCATTACATGATGCATTTGAATTCTTTGTGAGAGTGAGCGTAATTCTTGTCATGTACCCACACATGTTGTGATTTAAATTTTTTTTTGCGTGTGAAAATGGGTACTTCTCTTGCCGTGAGGGCACATGTTGAATGAAGGATATAATTCATGTTGCATTTGTTGATCAGTTGATTCGCATGAGTTTGCTAAGATTGAGAGTCGATTTTTGAGATTAGGAAGTCTTGGCAGGGTTGTATTTCATTTCAATGATCAAATCGTGCATCTTCTATTTTTAGCTTGTCATCTTAAATAATCATTATAGCCGTAGCTTGAATTATTTTGCTAATTAGCTATGTGTGAGTCTCCATATACACGAAATGCAAAAGGTTGTTCGAGGACGAACAAGAATTAAAGTGTGGGGTTGTGATCTCGGGCAAAATAGCATGCCCGAGTGATGCTTTATACCTTAATTTAGTCTTGATTAGCTAATTAATTATATACATTTTCATGTGATTTTATATAAATGTGAATATATGTACTAACCAACATGATTAGTCCTTGTTTTGTAGGTTTAAATGATTTTGAGGAACTAATTTATAAGTTGGTGAAGTAGAGGAATGGATTCGGGAGCAAATTGCGAAAGTCGGCAAGGAGCATGCCTTGGCAAGGCTGGCCGCGCTGTGCAAATGCGGCCACCGTGCGTGTGCCGCGCCCGCCGCCATGCCACGCCCATGCCAAGTGCACGAGAAAAGGCGAAGATGCATGCAGTGCCCAACACAAATACGTGCCACGCCACGCGCCTGTGCGCCAAGAAGATGCCAACGCAGCCGTATGAGCAGCAAGGTCACGCCGCCGCGACGCGCGGACCCCCTAAATTTTGGCATCCCGGGAGGAGGCCCCTGCAGAGCCTCCGTTACCTCCGTGTCATGGAGGCTGCTACCATGCGATACACTCCGTGACACCTGAGCCATTCCACTACGCGACTAAATCAGGCACGTCTCTCATTTACTATAAATAGGTCCCTTAGCTCCTAAAATCATTTTGTCACGATTTTATTCTGGAAAACCACCTAGGAGTGAAGGGAGATGTGGGAGAACTCATCTAGGGTTTGTCAAATTCCATTCTCTTCTACCAATTCTTGTAAGTATGTTAATTTAGTTGTAGTTTCTTGTAGTTTTACGAACAGGAATGGCTAGAACCCTTCCTCTAGGGTTGAAGCCATGAATTATGATTGTGTTTTTATGAAATTGTGTTGGAATTAAGTTATTGATTGTTGTTTTGTCTGCATTCTGGATTATTGGTTGTTTTTATGATTGATCACCATGAAAACATACACGTTAACTTAGGCATATGCTTGAGGATGCATTTACCTAGGTTAGAACATGAGAATGTAGGGAGCATGATTGTATCTCACGGTATAATTTTTGTTAGGATAGAGATATACCTAATTCCTTTCTTGGTTGATAAAACGGGATGATTTAGAGACCGACTTAGAATTATCACATCACCACTCGAAGAAGTAGTTGCGAGGCTAAGTTGAGTTGAATGATTATGTGTATGAGAGTCCCTAATCATATCCACGTAAAGCACATCCACGTAATTAATTGCCCACGAACTAGAATTAGCATCCTCGCTCACAATGATGCAGTGAGGCTTGTTTGTCGTGTTTAGAGGCTCGGAAGGCCATGAACATGAAATTCTATTTATGTGAGACGACAATTGATAGATTCATACTTAAACCATTGCAATTCGTACTAGCGCATGATTATCTGGTTTTAACTCTATGTTGCTCCTAGAGTGGATTCAGAATATTTCGTTGACCAAAATTAGACTTAATTAAACCTTTTCGAAAACTTCTATAATCAACATTTTTAGTATTTAATATCACACCTGAACTAGATAGTTAGGGGAATGGGTCCAGTCCCTATGGGTTCGATATTCCGGTTCTTAAAAAGAGCCACTATATTACTTGCATGACCCGTACGCTTGCGGTATGCGTCAATTTAGTCGTCAGGGTCCTCTTCCACCCTCCACACAAGAAACTCAAGGGGATTCATCTTGAGGAAATACCTTACTCTGTCCACCATTGCGTTCCAATTCTAGGGAACATGAGCCACTACTTGCTGATTGACCTGAGCGGTCAATGCATGTGCCAACATCTAGATCGCTGGCCTAAACTCAACATGGACAACTTGCTTAGGCACATGATCCTCTAAGGCTGGTGGAGCTTGATGGTGCACATCTTCGATGCCATTCTCATAGACATTTCTGTTTCCATAGCAATTCCTTATTCTGTTAACTTAACGTGGAGGCATGATCTGCAAATGCATAATACACGTGTTAGAAGGAAAGATAGATACTTCATTGCACGACATAGATCATGAAAGAAGGAAAATACATAAAAATTTTCGTAGCCTCTTCTTCATAAGTGTGGTGCACTTCACAACCATCAAAAAGACTCTACTTAACACAGCTTTCGGACACCCTAGGACACACTGAACCTTTGCTCTGATACAAACTTTGTCACGACCAGAACATAGACTTGGATCGACACACGGAACCTTAAACCATAAATGGCTCACAGTTGACCAATGGCATGAACATAAAACTGAAGCTCAACATAAAATATAGTGGAAAACTAAATTCTAAAATAGCGATAGTCTGTATAGTAAATATTTAAGCAAAAGAAATACTTAACACTGAATCTGAAGCTGAATACAACGCTATGTATGAAAAGCCTCTATATACTGACGAGCTGATGGGACAAGATTCCCAACTAGATCACGAAAAGTCTAATATTGAAGTGACAACTCAACCATATAAAGGTCCTCGATGGATGAGGACCCACCAATCAAGCTTGCTGGACTGCTCATTGATCACCAGCTAACAGAGAGACTGACTTTGAATGTCTGAGCCTATATCATGAAATGATACAACATAGAGTATGCAGTCAGTATTTGGAATGTACTGGGTATGAAAGGTGAATAAAAATGGACTAACAAAAATACAAAAGAGTTCATAAGAGTAGGATAGTTAAAAACATGAAATAATAGTCATAACATAAACATGAGGCTCATGATTTTTAGAAATATTCATAATCTTGTCATAATCATAAGAGAAACCTTGTAAAACATAACTTGAGCCAAAGTATAATAAACATGACAATGCATAAATTATGAGGAACAATGGGTTGACTATTAAGATACCATCATGATAGAGCTTACATGATACCCCAACTATCTCGCTCAAGTGGGAAGAGTCGTCCCAGGCATGCCAGGCCAAGGAACGTAAATGGTGTTATTTCACTAATAGGGACCCACCTATATCTCATGAGCATAAACCTATGTTGGTGCGTAATTCTGAGACCATGGAGTTTACCTGAACGCTAGGCCTATTCGGTGCTAGACAGGGCTCCCAAAAACATACACATGAAGGATCAATTAGTAGTCGTGAAGTCATACATGAATGTCATGGCTATATAAATCATAACGTAGTTGATCATACTTGAAATACATGATTATCCATGATTTAGGGTGCGTGAGTTGGCCAAAATCATAAACTCCTAAATCATGAAGAACATACATGCTTGAGAAAATCACCATACTTGAAATTCATAAATTCATGAAAAGTGTATGTAGGGAATCATATCATAAATCATAAATAATAATTTAGGGCATAGGAGAATCTAAATCATAATCGAATTGTAAACATGACTTATCATGAAACTTGCATAATTGGGCCTAAATTGGTTGAAATTTGAAACCATAAATCAATAATAAAAATAGTTATTATATCATCCCATATATCTTAAAACATTATTTGAAACATGAAGGGAATTGGCCCATAGATAAATAATAGAGAATATCATAAAATTAGGAATAAGTCCCATAAGATCATGAACTTGATCTAGAACTTAAATTTATGGAATTAAGGAGAATTTTGAGCATGAGAGTGAAAGGAACTCTCATTCATATCCTACATACCTGGAAAATCTTATTCGAAACTCCTCCTTGAAAGCACAAGAAAATTGGAGAAGAACCTGAAGAGTTCTAGTCCTGATCTATTTAGGAATTTTCTAGTCTTGCATGCATGGGGAGNCTAGTCCTGATCTATTTAGGAATTTTCTAGTCTTGCATGCATGGGGAGGGTATAGGTTAGGATAGGATAAAACCTCTTTAAAATCCCCCTAACTAAGCTTAAAACAAGGTAGTTTTGAGCTTAGGAGATAAGAAATTATAGAAATACCCTTAATGAAATTGCAGGAAAAATTAAATTGTCGGCTGCTACCCGTATCATGAGTCGTACAATCGACCTAAAAATCGTGGTATCCTTTTTACTGACAAAGTCCAACAATATCACTCCTCTTAAAAATTCAACAAAATCCTAGGATGGCCTGTAACTTCCACCTACGAATCGTACAACCACTTATACAATCAACACCTAAAAAGGTCCCCAGTTCTTGTTGTGATCCATACCACAAGTTGTACCCACACACTAAGACTCGTAGTGGGGACTCATGCTTTCAAAGTACAACTGCTGAATACTTACTATGGGTAATCCTACGAGTGGTACCGTCCTCCTATTACTCGTGCCATCAATCATATTGAGGCTATAATGTAGGTTCTTCCTGCTGAACACTTTTAAAAAATCCAAACATAGTCTTAGGAACTTTTGTGGTATTACAATTAGACAATGGGTTGAAGATAATGTTAGAAACCATATTATGAATGAGACACATTCTAGAAGTTTGTGGAATAAACTCGATAAATTTTTGCTTTAATGACTGCAAAAAAACAAGTTGTTCCTATTGAAAAAATTGATGAATATCATATACTAAGATTGCAGTCCTATTTCTTATTATATAAATGATTCTCAGGGTTTTCTTAACCAGCTGTCCAAAATGGGTGTATAGTTCGATGAAGAAATATAGCGTCTTTGGCTTCTTAATACTCTGTCAGACTCTTGCAAAACACTTCGAGTTTATTTGACTAATTCTTATCCCAATGGTGTTGTAACTACAGAATATGCTAAGAGTGGTGTCTTAACTGAAGAGATAAGAAGAAAATCTTAGGCCTCATCTTCTTTAGTTTCATACTCTGATTTCTTGGTTACTGAATATAGGGGGAGAAGCAAGTTCAGGGCTAAGAATGACAGAGATAAAAGTAGAAACAAGTCAAAGTCTAAGTACAAGAACTTTATATATGACCATTGCAACAAGAAAGGGCATATTAAGAGACATTGCTACATGCACAAGAGAGATATGAGACAACAAAAGAAAGATAGTGATAATGAAAATAATGTTGCTATTGTTGCTAAAGATGATCTTCTTGTTGCATGTGGTGAAAATACTATTAATCTTATTTTTGGTGAGTCTAGTTGGTTTGTGGATTTTGTTGCTACTTCTCATCTCACCCCAAAGAAGGAATTATTTTGTTCTTATACTGCAGGTAACTTTTGAATGTTGAGAATGGGAAACAATGATGAGGTTGAGGTACTTGGCAGTGGCAAAGTTTTTTAGGAAAGTAAGAATAGTTCTACATTAGTTCTTACCAATGTCAAGTATTCTCTAGGAAATTGTCACCCCATAAATTTCCGTAGTACTATAATCGTATGTGCATGTACATTGAGAATTTTAGTATACAATCATCTAGGAGAAGGCCGGGTAGGTGAATACACGAGCGCGTCGTCGAACAGATGGGGGGCCCGAGGCTAGGGGGCCGGCGCTCTGGGTGTCGCGTCTCGCAGCCTCCCCTGGCACAGGCAGTGGCACGTCGTGAATCTAATGTAGTGTGATGGGCGGCGCGCCACAGACCCCCTGGACACCGCCCAGCTATATATATATATATATCCCTTAGTTAAATTAAATCACTTGTTATAAATTCCTCTCTGCCTAAAGAGAGAACTCTTGCCATTTTTATCGAATTTCCTTCAAATTACGCTGTCAAACTCTGTCTAAACATAGATTCGACTTGGATAACGAGTTCTAGGACTATGAAAAGCATCTCTACGGAGTTATTTCATGAAAATTCACCCGGTGAGCCGAAATCCCGCTGAATGAAGGTTGCCGAATTTGCTTTAGTTGAGTCCTAATCGGCTACAGGAAATAGGTAAGCAGTTCAAACTTTTAAACTCTCGAGAATTTGTGAGTTTTCGACTAAATTAGTTGAAATTAAATTTATAGTAAATTCTATTGAAGGACATTGTTAATTGTTGATTGTTAGTATTGAAATAGTCTCATTTTCTCAGGGGAGGGATATGGAAACATTGAATTCGCCAATTTTCTAACCTTTCTTTGATTCTTGACACTTGTCATGCTGGATTTGAAGAAATAGAAATGAAATTCTAATTCCACTAGAGAAAGTTGTGTGAGGGCTACATATTGATGAAATTACTAACTTCTAGATTGAAAGTGTTCGAGCGTCAAGAAATCATCGAATAAGTTATGTTAAGGTTGTCCTTTTCGGCAAGTTACGTTTGTCGTAAAGTTAGTACAACCTGTTTATCTATGGTACTCCAGGGTAAACCTATTTTGCTCAGTTGCTACGAATATAATTGAGAAGACAACGATGACATATTAACCCTCTCAGAGTTAACCCTAGCTAGATTGGTTTTTGCTTACGAAGTTTGGGTTGTTGCATATTGTTGCGTATAAGGCCATGCTCGTAGGGGTAGTATGATGTACGAAAGGACCAAATTGAGGTCGTAAGGGCCGCATCGAGTTACACTAGATTGAGTTCGTGAGGGTCGTATAAGTTACAATAGATTAAGGCCGTGAGGGCGTATTGAGTTATCCGAGTGCTCGCAAGAGCAACATGATTCCTAAAGGGACCAGATTGAGGCTGTAAGGGCTGTATTTAGGTCTAGTTACCTCAAGAGCTTACATTATGACCCTCAGTCTAGCCAAGGCTCAGGGTCCAACAATCAAAGCTTACATTACGACCCTCAGACGAGTGAAGGCTCGGGGTCCAATTATAGGAGCCTAGACTGCTCAGGCATAGACAAAACTATAGGAGCATACCAGGCTCAGATACATCTTTAGAGGACGAGTATTCCTTAGTTATAGTATGCTTATGAACCTTTAGTAGCCAGATAGGAGGAGTATGGATTGTTTGTACTTGTCGAGGCTTTTGGGGTCCCAGGTAGGTTATTATGTTGTTTGTACCTTCGAGGCTTATGGGGGCCCGATTAGGTTCTTTTTTGTATATATACTTGTTAGTTAAATATTCCAAATGATGAGATTACTCAGGTTAAACTCTTGTCCTTCTTCTTGGTTGCTTCAGCTTTATCAACTTTCATTCAGTTATTATTTTATTGCCTTACATATTTGGTACAAATTGTACTGACGCCCATCCTTAGGGCACTGCATATTTTCCTGTAAGTACGGATAGATGCAGTTCGGGACGTTCTTAGTAATCAGCTATAGTCACCAGTCCGGTCAGCTCCTTTTCTCCAGAGTTGATATTTAGAGAATGTTTGTTCGTTTGTTGCTTTATGGGTAGGTCGAGGCCTTGTACCGACTATTATTCCACTCTTAGAGGCTTGCAGACTATAGATTATCAGCTGTTGTTTTTTTCGTTGGCCGTGTGAGGCCCATGTATGTTGTATTTCGCGTGATGGCCGTGTGGGGCATAGATCAGCTATCAGTTAGCAGCCATATCGGCTATAGCATTGTTATGGTTTCCTGTTTTCATTAAGTTATAACTAAACAACATGGTTGTCTCTTCGGCTTGCATAGGATCCCTGTTAGTGTGTTGTTGTTGATTAGTTGTTTTCATTTATAGGTGGCTATGTGTCCTTGTCGGCCTGAGGATGTATTTACAATCAAGATATAGCTCATCGCCTTCTTGAATTGAGTTACAGGTATGCACCAGAAGTGCACAAGCGCAGTCAGGTCAGTTCAGATCCTAGTGTGGGACTAGGTGCCAGTCATGCCTCCTAAGGAGGGGCATGACAAAATTGGTGTCACAGCAGGTCGTATTCAAGGAAGTCTGCAAGCCGTGTCAAGTAGAGTCTTGTCTATCGATGTGTTGTGCACCATATTTTATAGACTGGAGGCTACGAGGAACAATAGTGTGGTTACTCCTCTTTCTCCTCCAGTCATTTTATAAAGTTGTGTTGTATAGGGTAACTCCCTAAGCATACATTATTCTACTTATTTACAGAGAAATGTCTGACGCATGGCAGACCACGACGGGTAGAGAGTTGGATGTTGTGGAAGGAGAGGGCACTAGTAGGGGACCCCATTTAGAGTCAGCTCGGTCTGATAGCGATAGGGAGACATCACCTCATCCTCGCCAGCACTCACTGCCGCCCCAAGAGACCTATAGGGTAGAAGATATACCAGTACCACCCCCAGCCATTCTTGTGCCATCAGATCACAAGCTCAAGGGTGCATTTTGTATGTTTGTTCAGATGATGACTACCCAGCGTCAGCCTCAGCCAGTAGTACCAGTTGTTGTTGAGCCCACTGAGGGGCCCGAGAGTTCTAGAGTCCGTGAGTTCCTTGCTTTGAGTCCCCCGCAGCTTAAAGGGACAGATCGTAGAGAGGACCCCCAGAGCATCATAGACTAGTTGCAGAGGATATTCAGGGTCATGCATGCCTCGTCCACAGAATCAGTTGAGGTAGCAGTATTTCAATTGCGAGAGATAGCAGTTTTATAGTACTAATGCGCCCCGCAAGTGTACGGGTCGTACATGTAATATAGTTGCCCTTTTTAAGAGCCGAATGTCGAACCCACAGGGATTGGACCAATTCAGGTAAATATCAAGTTGAAGTGTGATATTAAATGCCGCAAGTGTTGATTATAGAAGTTTTCGATAGAGTTTAATTAAGTCTAAATGTGGTCAACGAAATACTCTTAACTCATTCAAGGAGCAACATAGAGTTAAAGCCGGATAATCATGAGATAATACGATTTGCAATGGTTTAAATATGAAACTATCAATTGTCATCTCACATAATTAGAATTTCATGTTCATGGTCTTCCGAACCTCTAAACACGACAAACTAGCCTCACTGCTACATTGTGAGCGAGGATGCTAATTCTAGTTCGTGGGCAATTAACTGCGTGGAAGTGGTTTATGGGGTTATGCCATTGATTAGGGTACTTTCGTACCTCCAACCATTTAACCAAACTTATCTTCACAACTACTTCTGCGAGTGGTGGAGTGACAAATCTAAGACGGTGTATTTCTCTCTTCCCATTTTATCAACCAAGCAAGGTATTAGATATATTTCTATCCTAACCACAAAATCTTATCAAAAGACAAGAACTTGCTTCTT
>JACEIK010010262.1:0-13744 GCA_018107945.1 Datura stramonium
ATTTTAACTACAAATCACATGAGAATGCACAAATAACGATAGATAAACAAGACGAAATGAAGCATTTGAGTATCACTTGGGCATATAATTCTGCCCAAGACCAGGGACCTCAAGGCATTAATTAAGTTTCGTAACCATCCAACCATATATCAAATTGTGTTATTTAAATTCATTTAATTTATATTTATAATTAGCACATTAGATTTTATGTGTTTTTAATAATATTTTTTGATGAAGCAGTGTCAATGCCACATCATATCCCTTCGATTAATATGTATCCCCTTTTGGTGGTGCCCCTATCGTCTTCAAATCCTGGGTTTTCCTCTGCTACCAATGGCGAGGAATGGTCTCCCTAAAATAATGGGAACCTCAAAATCAAACTCACAATCTAAGATTATGAAGTCTATTGGGAAGATGAACTGATCCACCTTAACCAGTATATCAGCTAGGATCTCCCCTAGCTTTTTATCTATGTGGTTAGTCATCAATAGCCTCATTGTAGTTAGTGTGGGGGCTCCCAAGCCCAATTGCTTGCAACTAATGACATCAAGATGATGCTAGCTTCTAAATCACATAGTTCCTTCGCAAACTCAAAGTCACCAATCATACAAGGAATGGCGAAGACACCTGGATCCTCCTTCTTTTGGGCAAGGACCCGTGAGGCTATGGCATTACAATGATGCAAATTACCAACTGGCTCATAGCTCATGGACCTCTTCCTAGTCACAAGGTCCTTCATAAAATTTTCATATCCAGGCATATGCTCCAATGCCTCAACCAATGGTACGTTCACAGACAACAGTTTTAGCATAGAGAGAAATTTCTAAAACTTACCATCTTCCACCTTCTTCTTCATACTCTATGGGAATGGTGTCGGTGGTCGAGGGATAGCCCTATACACCTGTGTGGCCCCTAGTTCCTTCAACTCTAAGGCCCTTTGCACCAACTGAACTCTCAGTCAACTCAGCCTCACATGCAAGCTCCAGGTCAGCAACCTCATCGTCCTCATTAAGCTCGATCTCCTTTTGTATTTCCATTTCAACTACAACAGAAGGGGAGGATAAATAGTAGTCTTTCCACTCCTAGTCATCACCTCCATACAATGATTGTCATTATTTGGATTTTGGATGGTGTTGCTAAAAAGTGTCCCATTTTGCCTCTAGTTTAGTGATGCATACATCTGACCAAGTTGCTGCTCAATCTTCTTTATTGTTGTAGCGTGGGATTCAACCTTTTGGCCTATGCTAGATATGTCACCCCTAATATCCTTCATCTAATCATCAGTTGACTTGGCCCTTTTTAGTAGCTCATCCATCATACTTGCTAACTTCGAGGGTCCAATATCACCCTCACCGGCCCTGGGAGGAACATAAACATTAGCGTGGTCATTGCTGTAGCCATCATTCTTTCCCACTTACAACCTCTGCTCCTATCCCTATATCCATTCCTATTGTAATTGTCTCTACATTAGGTCTGACCTTGATTTTTAGAGCCTTGGCAGCAAGTGTCCTGTCCGGACCCTTGTGCGTTGGTCCGAAAACCCGCCACCTAGTTGTCTAAGAAGTTTGCTTCCTCAGAATCTATCTGCTCAAACCCCTGCTCCTGACCTTGAGCTCCAAGTGCATTCACCTTCTAAGTGCTAGAGCTAATAATGTGTTTCGTGAGCAGGTCTAAGGATGTCCTCATGTAAGCTAGCTCCTGATCGCTCTCCTTCTCCTTTCCATGCTGCTCCACAGTCATACCAATAGCATACGTACCTGCAATTGTCTTTGCTTCCCTGGTGTGCTAGGCCCTGTTTATCTTGGTCACTTGGTTAAGTATAACATTTGCTTGCTCTAATGATTGACTCATCAATGCTCCTCCTGCCACTGTATCTGCTACAACCTTAGTGCTGTTATTCAAAGAATTGTAAAAAATTTCCAACAAACTGTCATCGAGATTTTTATGTTTCGGACGCTTAGTCAGCTTCTTTTTAAATCTCAACCAAGTCTCATGCAGTGCCTTAGTCTTCAACTGTCAAAAAATATAGATCTTGTCTTTTAGCTGCAGCATCCTGGACGGTGGGAAGAACCTTTATAGGAAAGCTTGTTTAAGCTCCATCCAATTGGTAATGGAGTCATTGGGAAACTCCGATAACCATAATGTGGCCTCTACAGAGAGAGAGAATGGGAAGAGTCTCAACCTTATAGCATCCTGGCTTACATCGGGTAACCTATATGCCTTGCATATCCCAACAAATTTCATCAAGTGCAGGTTAGGATTGTTAGCTGACTGATCACTAAGCACCCCCTTCATATTAAGCAACTGGATCATGGTGCTAATGACATCAAACTTTTCCCCAGCAGGCAACGGTGGAGGTACAATAGCTCCAGTTGACACGACCTCATTAGCATCCGATCATTATCATCAAGAACTGTGGAGCATATCTTTGGCCTCTATTTCCCCTTCCGTGTTTGCCAGTATTCAATACCTCATCATGAGCATCCTCAGCTTCTTGAAGTGTAGCTAGCCGAGCTAACTCATCTTGACGAGCTTCTTCAGCCATACTAGCCTCTCTCTGCTTAGTGTTTTCCATCCTACTCAGTGTTCGCTCTAACTCAAGATCCAATGGAATTAGGAGGTTTTTTCTTCATTGTGTACTTAGCATCCACCAAGTGACAACCTATGGGCATCAAAAACAAAAGAAAATGTAAATGAGGAAAATAATGACTAAAAGTCAAACACAAGCAATTACTCTAATCCTAAGCTATATTCCCCAGAAACGGCGCCACTTTTGATAATCTTCAAATCACACTCCTGTAAAAGTATGGCGTAGACGTTGTCAATAAAGAACCCAACCAGGTTGGGGTCAATTCCATGGGGAATAAGGTCAAGATATAAAATAATGCTAGTACTTAAGCTTTTAAGTTTGTTATTTCCTAAAGAGGGGTTTTATAAAAGCAAATACGTAACAATGTTGAGATTTGATTGTTGTTTTGTCAAGTTAATGCAAATAACTAGGGAAGTGTTTCCCATGAGTTCATAACAACTTTGGGTTTATACTCGTGATCTTTTCCAATGCTTACTTGTAGAACTAATAATAAGGATTTATCCAAACGACTGGTTCATCCCTATTGCATAACTATACTCAATTACTGGATTAGGTCTCATGAGTGATTTCATTTCAACCGTTATCAATTTATTCCAAATTAACTGTCCTGCGACCGCAACTCAAGTCATACAATGATCCATAAAGATCAAGGCTTTCTTGTAATTCTCTTTTCCTAATCTCTACTTTTCTATATTCAAGCAAGTGAATAATTCGGGCAAGTGCTAACGTTGCGCTCCTTCAAGAAACATTAAATATGAAGAGAATATAATACAAGCATTAGCATAGGGTGTAGAATCACTTTGTGCAAACCCTAGTTTATTAATTCACCATGGTTCCCACAACTCTAGTTGTGGAGTTTTTAGCCTCTCATGATTGTAAGAGAATTATAGGCATTCATGGACAGACATATAATTTAGAACTTACAAAGATGATTGGAAGAAAATCCACTTGGTTATTGCAAGAATTAATGAAGAACAATTCAAGAATAATGGAAAAATCAAAGCAAGAAATCTCCCTAAATTTGAATAGTTCTCCAAGAATCGAATTCTATTCCTCTCCTAACAAAAATAACCTAAAAAAGTATTTATACGAATAATTAGAAACTTTTCCTAAATTAATAGGAAAACTGCTAAACTGCCGCGGACTTCATCTACGACCCGTACCATGATTGTATGGGTCGTACCTTCTCTTGTACATTGACTGTCTCTTCTAATTTTGGTTAAGTGTTGGAAGATGGTACGACTCATACCATAAACCTACAAGTCGTACGATCTTATCGTGGTTTGAACTTGAGAGTTCTAGCATCCTCTGAATCTTTTCACGATGGCTTGGTACGACTCGTATCTTCATCTTACGATTCATGACTTCTTGTCGTACCTTGCGATCTTCCATTCATCAATTCTTTTGAACTTCACCACGGCTCCTTGGTACGGGTGATGGGTAGATAACACGATTCGTGGTTGCTACCCGTACTAAGAGACTTGACTCAGTGCAATTTCCTCTGAACTTTATCATGATTTCCTTTGTGTGGCTTGTACTAGGATGGGACAGCTCGTACCAAGTGTCATACTTTGGCTCTTTGGTTCAACACATCTTCTCGACTTTTCCACGATTATCAATACGGATCATATTGAGGTCTGTATTTAGCCCTTTTTCTGCATTTTTCACTGCTTTTGCATTTCAATTCCAACACCTAATTTTTCTGAAAATAAAGTAAAAGTGCATCATATCCATTTAAGCATACCTAATTCCATGCTTATTTCCTTAGTTTTAAGCGTCAAAAGTGCTATAAACCCAAAACACTTCAACTCAACGTTATTATATTATCACTTTCATTTACGCTTTATGATATTTAGACTTCTTTTTATCCATTCTTATCTCAATTTTTGCTTGATTATGCTCTTAAGTCATGCTATGTATGTACCATGGGTTAGCTTGGAGTCATTCATGGTTCTAGGTCCCATGTCTTGGTCCGGGGTCTCAACTCGAGTCATGAAAAATTTGGTATCAGAGATAAGTTTTTAGGTGTGTCCAAGGGTGTCTAAAAGACTAAGTAGAATCTTTTCCATGGGTGTAAAGTGCACCATACTTATGGAGAAGAGGCTACAAGACGTTTTAGGAAATTTTCCTTCTTTTATGATCCATGTCGTGCGTTGAACCACCTCTCTATTCCTTTAACTCGTGCTATATGCATTTGTAGAAATATGTCTCTAACCGAGTCAATGGTAGAAGAAATGGCAACGGAAATGACCATGGCAATGGAAATGGAGATAGTATTAGTCAGCCTCACCAGCTCTAGAGGATCCTGTGCCCGAGCAGTTTACTCACGCCGAGTTTAGGGTGGCATTTCAGATGTTAGCACAAGATATGACTGCTCAAAAAAATGAGCAGGCGGTGGCCCATGTTCCTTAGAATGAGAATACAGTAGCGGCAACAGTGCGAGACTTCCTCAAGATGAACCCACCTGAGTTTCTTAGGTTCGAAAGTGGATGAGGAACCATATAAGTTTATTTAGGAGGTGTAGAAGATACACAAGATTATGGGGATTATTGGAGAGGAGTGTAATGCCCTGGAAACCCAAAATCTAAATTCGGGACTTAAATCAGAAAATCTGGAAAAAAAGCTGCAGAAATGCTATAGGACGACTCACCTAACAGGTCGTTATGAGACCCAACGACTCATTAAGTCAGTCGTGAGAAGGAGTAAATATTGTAAAATAAGAAGCAGTGTACCTAATGAGTGTCACCACGAGTTGTCATCAGTGGCAACGACTAGTTAAGTGACTGTTACCAAGCCTAGTATTGAATCTTCAGAAGTGAGACAGTGTGGTCCAAGATTGGTGACCACGAGTCGTGGTCAGTGACCATAACTCGTTAGGTGCCTCATGGTGAACTACTGAGGAACCTGGGCAGTGTACCCGACGGGAGTGACCACGAGTCGTGGTCAGTCACCAAGACCCGTTAGGTCACCTAGCAGTTTTCTTTAGCAATTTTCTAAGGGCTATTTAGTAATTTCCTACTGCCCTAAGCTTTAAACTATGTCATTTTGGACGTAAGTTTAGACTTATTAGGGGGTTTAAACAGTTCCTCCCCTCATTCCGACATTCATTCTCTGAAAAGTTATCGAAGAGTTCATCAAGAAAACTCTCAAGCAAGCTTAGGGTTGTTCACCGTTGCAGCAGTTCAAGTCTTCTTCTCCGGGAGAATTTTAATCAGGTATGTGGGTGTTCAACAGGGGAAATTGTTCTTCCCTTGTGTCCCCCAAAAATCCTCCCATAATTTCCCTATCAGTATTAGCCCTGAGTTTTCGAATACGAATAATTTCACGTTATTTTTCGTTAATTCCACCTGGAATGATATCCATGTTGATTGTTCATATTATTTTCATCAATTCCTAACTAAATTGCCAATGTTTGTAGAAAAGTGAATAAAATCACTAAATTCTTGTATGGAGATTATTTTCTTGAAAATTTCCATTTAGTGAATGAAGAATGTTTTGGGCTGAATTTCCCTATAATTCCTATTATATATATACGATGAGCAAATATTCCATTGATAAGAATGATTTTAGCCTTGTCAGATGATAATTCCTTAATTCTTGAGTTTCTGCCATATTATGAAATTCCCATGTTGTTGGAATAAGTTGAATTATCTATTAGCTGATTAGTAGTTCAGTTCAGTTAGAGTGTAGAACCTCTCTAGAACAATTCAGAACTTGTCAACTGACAAGTTTGACGTTAGTCTTTTCCTGAGGTATCAGTGGTGCCTCCTAGTTATCAGAATAAGATTTAGAATCAAGATTATTGGTTCATTAGGCGGTCATGACATTTTAGATATATAACTCTAACTATCCTTAGGACCCAGTTCAGATTATAGTTTGTTCTTACACAGTTACGTTGCTTCTAGATAAGTAGCTCTGACCAGTCTAGAACACAGTTTGAATTTGGTCCGACAAGCCTTTTAGGGTACTTTCAGTTAAATGTCCTTGACTAGTCTTGGACCCTAGTTTCGAGCTATCAGCCTAGTAGTTTAGTTTAGGTTTTCCAGTGGGAGTTGGACTTAGTGCCAAGCGGGCCAAGGTTCTAACGCACCCAGGTTCCCAGAACTACGTTGCCAGCGTAGGTTACAATACTACTTGGCCTGATTGGCCCCAGACTTCCGTGATCACCCAGTTCATGCGTTTATACCCTGGCAAGGTATATTGGGTCCTACCAGTAGGGTGTATATATAGAACTCCAAGTCTAGCTCACGTGGTTATATGTCAGTTATAGACTCTCCCACTAATCGGTCCAGTCTAGTCCAGAGTAAGCAGTTAAGTTCAGTTCTAGTTCCATCAGTTTAACTTAGTTCGGTACTGTATCTCAGACTCAAAATTTTCGGACTTAGGGCATGTATTTGACCATCACACAGGGTCACCTTAACCATTTCAGTTTATAGCAGTAGATCAGTTTAGTTCACTTGTTGGTCATCGCATGTCATTTCAGTTTAGATTTTGTATTTTGGTTATGCTTTCTCCCACTTACTCAGTACATTCAAAGTACTGACGCATACTTTTATGCTGTATCATTTCATGATATAGCTACAGGTTCCCAGACTCAGCAGCGTTAGCCGCCACAATTCAGATCCTCCTCAACCGCAGTTGAAGTGTGAGTCCTCATCATTCGAGGGCCTTATCTTGTTTTACTCAAAATACCAGTGTATGATAGATCAGGGGTTGACTTGAGGTCACTTGTGACTTCAAGTACCGTGTTACATCAAGGGTGTAGGCTCGAGGCATGACAAACTTGGTATCAGAGCACTAGATTTAGAGTATCCTCGAAAAGTCTGAAAGCTGCATCGAGTAGAGTCCTTATCATGGGTGTGAAGTTCTCCACACTTATGACAAGTAGGCTACGAGATGCTATTAGGAAAACTCTCTTTTGTATATACTCCTTATCGTGCGTTAAAGTTCAATCCTAGAAACACCCTTCTAATGCGTGCTCTGTTTTGTTTTAGTGAACCATGCCTCCTAGATGCGGAAATGGAAGAAGGGCCGGTAACACCAACAGACCTACCCCACCATCCCTGACAGCTCCTCAAGATGATTCAATATCTACCGCCGGATTTCGGGCGTCCATTCAACTACTGGCCCAAACAGTCACCAACCAGGTGAACCAATAGGTGGTTCCAGTAGCCACGAATGGGACTGCAGCAGCTACGAGGGTGGGGAACTTCACCTGTATGAACCCTCCATCTTTTCAGGGATCTAAAGTAGGGGAGGATCCCTAGGAGTTCGTGGACGAGATCAGGAAGATCACCCGCATTATGGGAGTTAGCTCTTCTGAACGTGCTGACCTGGCTTCCTACTAGTTAAAAGGGGTAGCTCCGGTCTGGCATGACCAGTGGAAAGAGGGGCGGCCAGCGGGAGTAGGACCAGTGGAGTGGGGAGAATTTCACATAGCTTTCTTAGATAGGTTTTTCCCTTGGGAGCTGAGGGAGGCAAAGATGGAAGAGTTTATGAATTTGCGACAGGGCAACAAAATCATGGAGGAGTATGCTCTTGAGTCTACTAGGTTGTCTAAGTACGCTCCAGAGATGGTAGCCAAGCCAAGGGCTCGCATGTTGAAATTTGTAAATGGAGTGTAAAATCTAATCCTCAAGGAGTGCAGGACGGCGATGCTGATTAAGGATATGGACCTCATAGCTTGATTGTCTACCCCCAGCAGATCGAGGCCGAAAAGCTGAAGGATATGGAGCGTAAGAACAAATGGGAAAGGACATACCAGTCATATTTCAGCCATCAGAGGTATAGCGGTAGTAGCCACCCACAACAACAACAGCAGCAACAACAACAACAGAAAGCCCCAGCCCCCAGTTCAGCCAGTGCCCCAACCTTTTGGCCCCGCCAGGATCAAAGGGCTGGGTCATCTAGCACACATTCTCAGACTCATAGTACTGAGAACAGGTATCCAGCTTTCCCCAAGTGTGGTAGGAACCCAGTACAATGCCTTCAAGTCAAGAGAGCTATTTTGGGTATGGACAGCTTGGACACAGGCTTAGGGAGTGCCCGTCAACAAGGCGAGGGAGATCACAATCTACCACCTTATCAACTCCAGCAGGCCGACTAGCTCAGCAGGCCAACACATCAAGTACAAATGGAGGTAAGCGTCAAAATCATTTCTATGCTCTATCTTCCCGTTTAGATTAGAAAATCTCACCTGACGTAGTTATGGGTATGTTACGTCTCTTTCATCTAGACATGTATGCCCTCCTAGATCTAGGAGCCACTCTTTCGTTCGTGACTCCCTATATAGCAGTACAGTTCAACATCAGGCCAGAGGTCCTCTCAGAACCATTCTCAGTCTCCACCCCAGTTGGCGAGTCAGTTAGAGCCAGCTGGGTGTATAGAAACTGCCTAGTCTCAGTCCTGAATAAAGTTATTATAGTTGATCTTGTACAGTTAGACATGGTTGACTTTGACCTTATTCTCGGCATGTATTGGTTACACTCCTTCTATGCCTCAATCAATTGCAGNCACTCCTTCTATGCCTCAATCAATTGCAGAACTAGAGTTGTCAAGTTTCAATTTCCCAATGAGCCAGTGTTAGAATGGATGGGCAGTAGTTCAGCACCTAAGGGTAGGTTTATTTCCTACTTTAAGGCACAAAAACTCATCTCCGAGGGATGTATATATCATCTAGTTCGGGTCAAGGATCCCAATTCTGAGACCCCAACCATACAGTCATTCCCTATGGTTAGCGAGTTCCCAGACATGTTTCCTGAGGATCTTCCCAGAGTTCCCCCTGAACGGGAATTAGACTTCGGAATAGATCTTCTCCCAGATACTTAACCCATCTCCATCCCTCCTTATATAATGGCTCCAACTGAGCTTAAGGAGTTGAAGGAGAAGTTAAAAGATCTTCTTTACAAGGGTTTTATTAGACCCAACATCTCTCCCTGAGGTGCTCTAGTGCTATTCGTGTGTAAGAAAGACGGTACCTTCAGAATGTGCATATATTATCGTCAACTGAACAAAGTCACAGTCAAGAACAAGTATCCCCTACCGAGAATTGACGATCTGTTTGACCAACTTCAGGGAGCCAGTTATTTCTCCAAGATCGATCTTAAGTCAGGGTACCATCAACTAAGGGTCAGAGAATGTGACATACCAAAAACAACATTCAAAACTCGGTATGGTCACTACGAGTTTGTGGTGATGTCCTTTGGATTAACGAATTCCCTAGCAGCCTTCATGGATTTATTGAACAAAGTCTTCAAGCAGTATCTGGATATGTTCGTCATTGTATTTATCAACGACATTCTAGTATACTACAAAAATGAGGAAGAGCATGCCAATCACCTAAGATTAGCATTACAGACACTCAGAGACTGCCAGTTATTAGCCAAGTCAGCAAGTATGAATTTTGGTTAAAGTACGTGACTTTCTTAGGTCATGTGGTCTCGGGTGAAGGAATACAAGTAGACCCTCATGAGATAGCAGCAGTGAAGGATTGGCCCAGACCTACCTCTCCTACTAAAATCAAGAATTTCTTGGGCTTAGCGGGTTATTACCGACGGTTTGTGGAAGGTTTCTCCTCTATAGCATCCCCTCTAACTAAGTTAACTCAGAAGAAAGTGAAATTTCAGTGGTCAGATACGTGTGAGAAGAGTTTCCAGGAGTTGAAGACTCGACTCACCACCGCTCTAGTCTTGACCTTGCTAGAAGGAACATAGGGATTGGTTTTCTATTGTGACACTTCCTGAGTTGGACTCGGTTGTGTTCTGATGCAGCGGGCCAAGGTAATAGCCTACGCCTCCAGATAGCTCAAGGTTCATGAGAAGAACTATCCAACTCATGACTTGGAGTAGGCGGTGGTATTCACACTAAAATATGGAGACATTGCTTATATGGAGCTCACGTGGATGTGTTCACAGATCATAAGAGCTTTCAGTACGTGTTGAGTCAGAAGGACCTAAATCTGCGTCAGAAAAGGTGGTTAGAGCTATTAAAGGACTATGACATGTGCGTGTTGTATCATCCGAGCAAAGCCAATGTGGTGGCTGACGCCTTAAGCAGATGATCTATGGTGAGTGTGGCTCACATTGAGGAAAGCAAAAAGGAGTTAGTAAAGGATGTTCCCGGACTAGCTCGGTTAGGGGTGCAGCTGGTGGATTCAGCCGAAGGTGGTATGGTAATACAAAGCGGGTCGGATTCATCCTTGGTAGTTGAAGTCAAGTCTAGATAGGATGAGGATCCCATCTTACTTAAGCTTAAGGGAGCATTTCTCAGAAAGGACATAGAAGCTTTCTCCCAAGGGGGAGATGGTGTGCTCCGTTACAAGGGAAGGTTGTGTGTATGAACGCTGGTGAGTTGAGACAGAAGATACTGAGTGAGGCACACAACTCGAGATTCTCCATTCTCCATTCTCCCTGGTGCTACTAAAATGTACCATGATTTGCGGGATATTTACTGGTGGAACGACATGAAAAAAAACATTGCTGAATTCGTAGCCAAGTGCCCAAACTGCCAACAAATCAAGGTGGAGATAAAAGGACATGAGGCATGACCCAAGATATCAGTATACCCACATGGAAGTGGGAAGAAGTGAATATGGATTTCATCATAGGTCTATCGCGGACTCATCGACAACTTGATTCAATTTGGATAGTAGTAGATCGGATGACTAAGTTAGCTAACTTCCTCCCAGTTAAAACCACAGACTCAGCTGAGGACTATGCCAAACTTTACATCCGAGAGTTAGTTAGACTCCATGGGGTGCCTTTGGCAATCATTTTAGACAAGGGAACACAGTTCACCTCATACTTCTAGAAGTCCTTTCAAAAGAGACTAGGCACTTAGGTCAAACTCAGCACTGCTTTTCACCCGCAGATCGATGGGCAAGCTGAGCGGACCATTCAGACTCTAGAAGATATGCTAAGAGCATGCGCGATCGATTTTAAGGGTAATTGGGATGACCATTTTCCTCTTATCGAGTTTGCGTACAACAACAATTATCATTCTAGATTTCGGATGGCCCCATTTGAAGCATTGTATGGTAGAAGGTGTAGATCTCCTATAGGGTGGTTCGAGGTTGGTGAAGCTACAGTTCACGAGGCAATGCAGAAAGTTCAGCTCATCCGAGAAAGGTTAAAAACAACTCAGAGCCATCGAAAATATTATGCCGATGTGCAGATAAGAGAGTTGGAGTTTGCAGTTGATGACTGGCTATACCTAAAAATTTCACCCATGAAAGGGGTAATGAGTTTTGGAAAGAAGGGAAAGCTCAGTCTGAGATATGTGGGACCTTATAAAATTTTGAGGCGTATCGACAATGTAGCCTATGAGCTAGAATTACCTTCAAAACTAGATGCTGTACACCTAGTTTTCCATGTGTCACTTTTGAAGAAGTGCATCGGAGATCCAACCTGAGTTGTGCCATTGGACAACGTGGGAATAAAGGATAGTCTCTCATATGAGGAGGTACCAGTCCAGACCCTTGACCGTCAGGTTCGTAAGTTGAGGAATAAGGAAATAGCTTCAGTCAAGGTCTTATGGAGAAATCAGCAAGTGGAGGGAGCTATGTGGGAGGCCGAAGCAGATATGATAGCCAAATACCCGCACTTGTTCTCTATCGACTCTGTTGCAACTTAAGAAAATGTTAGTTTTTCCTTAGGACCTGATCTAGTTGTTGAATTCAATTAATGTGTATAAGTTTCTTTTACGGCTTTGGACGTATGTATGAAAAGTAAATCCATTTCAGTTATGTATTTTGAAACGGAGGTAGTTGTTCCGACAGTTTTGGAGTTAAATGAGCAGTATTTGGAGATTTTGATTGTTATTCTCTACTTTCCTGTGTGTTTTGTAACATTCAAGGACAAATATTTACAAGGGGGAGATATTGTAATGCCCCGGAAACCCAAAATCTAAATTGGGGACTTTAATCAGAAAATCTGGAAAAAAACTACAGCAATGCTACAGAACGACTCACCTAATGGGTCGTTATGAGACACAACGACTAGTTAGGTCAATCATGAGAAGAAGGCGTAAATATTGTAAAATGAGAAGCAGTGTACCTAACGAGTGTCACCACGATGCGTCATCAGTGGCAACGACTAGTTAAGTGATTCGTTACCAAGCCTAGTATTGAATCTTCAGAAGTGAGACAGTGTGGTCCACGACTGGTAACCATGAGTCATGGTCAGTGACTAAGACTCATTAGGTCCCTCGTGGTGACCTACTGAGGAACCTGGTCAGTGTACCCGATGGGAGTGACCATGAGTCGTGGTCAGCCACCACGACCCGTTAGGTCACCCGTTAGATCACCAGACAGTTTTTCCCAGCAAATTTTTAAGGTCTATTTAGTAATTTCGTACTCTCCTAAGCTTTAAAATAGGTCATTTTGGATGTAATTTTAGACTTATTAGGGGGTTTGAATGGTTCCTCCCCTCATTCCCTCATTCGTTCTTTGAAAAATTATCGAAGAGTTCATCAAGAAAACTCTCAAGCAAGCTTAGGGTTGTTCACCGTTGCCGCAGTTCAAGTCTTCTTCTCCGGGAGAATTTTAGTCAGGTAATAGGGGAAATTGTTCTTCCCTTGTGTCCCTCTATAATCCTCCTGATCTTGGGCAGAATTATATGCCTAAGTGATACTCAAATGCTTCATTTCGTCTTGTTTATCTATCGTTATTTGTGCATTCTCATGTAGTTAAAATGTGAATTTATACTAACCAACATGATTAGCGTTGTTTTGCAGGAAAAATGTATTTTTAGGAAGCTAATATGCATGTTGGGAGAAATTGGGAATGAACTCGGAAGCGAGCAGTGGAAAAGGCTAAGGAGATGCAGCAAATAAAAGGGCTCCGCAATGGAGCCGTGTCACGCTGCCATCGGGGAGGCATTCTGCCCAGATGATGAAAGTTAGCCAAATTCTAGAGGAGGTCCGCGTTGCCTCCGTGGCACGTTGGACATAATTACCTGGAACATGGAATTCCGGTGAAGGTGAGCGTTGAAGCTGTGGCATGTTGGCCCTGCCCCGCGTTGCACGCCGTGGCACATTGGGCATAAATACCTAGGGGGCCGGATTCCAGTAAGGGTCCGCGTTTGTGCCGTGTCACGGAGGCAGTGCTCCGCGATGCACTCCGTGACACGTTGCTTGTTATTCTGGGAAAAATTCCCA
>JACEIK010010262.1:30816-43770 GCA_018107945.1 Datura stramonium
ATGATTATGATATGAGCACTATATATGTTTTGGGAGTAGTGTTTAACACTGAGTAGGCCGGGTTATAACGCACCCGTGTCTCATGACTACGTGCCAACGCAGCCATGATGGTGTCCTCCACAAGAGTATCTCTCTATCCCGTATGGGCCACACATGAGTGATATCACGCCTTTTTCTTGGTTCTACCCTTGGAAAGGTACAAACACCCTCCCTACTAGGGATTTACAGGTTAGGATCCATGTATGCTCATGTGGGATATGTTGGTTATAAGAATCTTCCATTGTTCCTTACATTTTCAGCTACTCATGTTCATGACTTATGATATTATGTTTCTATAATATACTTGATCCATTGATTAATTTACGAGTTTTCACTTACGATTTCAAGAATGACAAGTTATATGATTTCTAATTTAAACCTTGGGTCATTATGTTTAAATTACAATGAATATTTTATGTTTATGTTTACTTTAAATTTATCTCTTAAAGCATGTTGTCCTTACTCTCCCGGTCCTTTTGATTTATATGCATGATTTTATACTATCATTTCACTAGTATGTTTTACTTACCTTACATACTCAGTACATTCAAAGTATGGACCGCATACTCTATGTTATATCGTCTCATGATATAGGTTCTGGTGATTCGTCCTAGTCTCATCACTAGCTCGCACTCACTCAGATTAGCTCCATCTCGCTTTGTTGAGTCCTCATCATCCGAGGACATCAATCAGTTTACAATTTTTATGTTTTATTTTAGTTTTAGACTTGGAGTTCACTAGCTCGCACTCGCTCAGATCAGCTCCATATCGCTTTGGTGAGTCCTCATCATCTAAGGACATCAATTAGTTTAGAATTTTTATGTTTTATTTTAGTTTCATACTTGGAGTTAGCTAGGGTCTTGTCCCAGCATCTTTTCAAATAGTAGAGGCTTTCAGACATAGACTTAGTATGTTAAGATTTGTGACTCTACGTTGTGATATTATCACTTTCATTTATGCTTTATGATATTTAGAATTCTGCTTATCCATGCTTATGTTAATTTTTGCTTGATTATGCTCTTAAGTCATGCTATGTATGTACCATGGGTTAGCTTAGAGCCATTCGTGGTTCTAGGTCCTGTGGCTTGGTCTGGGGTCTCAGCTTGGGTCATGACAAGATGGCTACTCCATGAGGTTTGTAGAAGGATTTTCATCCATTATAGAACCATTGACTAAGTTGATCCAGAAGAAGGCCAAATTTCAGTGGTCTGATGCTTCTGAGAAGAGTTTTTAGGAGTTAAAGACTCAGCTCACTTCGACCCTAGTATTAACCCTATTGGAGGGCACGAATGGCTTCGTGGTGTATGGTGATACCTCTATGGTTGGTATTGGATATGTGTTGATGCAACATGGTAAGGTTATTATGTATGCTTCTAGATAACTTAAGACTCATGAAAAGAATAATCTGACGCATGACCTAGAGTTGGCAGCTATGGTGTTTTCCTTGAAGATTTGGAGGCATTATTTGTATGAGGTGCATGAGGATGTGTTTACGAACCAAAAGAGCCTACAGTATGTGTTTACACAGAAGGAGTTGAATTTGCTAAAAAATATGGCTAGAGCTTCTCAAGGATTATGACATGAGTGCCCTTTATCATACGAGCAAGGCCAATGTAGTGGCAGATGCTCTTAGAAGGCTATCCATGGAGAGTGTGTCCCATGTCAAGAATGGGAGAAAAAAGATGGTGAACGATGTCCATAGGATTTTTTGTTTAGGAGTCCACCTTATCAATTCAACAAATGACGGTGTTATTATTCAGAATAGGTCAAAATCTTCATTGGTGATGGAAGTTAAGGCAAGGAAACAAGAGGATCCTATCTTAGTGAAGTTGAAGAAAGATTTCTAGAATCAAAAAGTAGAGGTTTCCTCCCAAGGGGGAAATGGTGTACTCCTGTATTAGGGCTGACTGTGTGTTTTGGCTGTGGATGACTTGAGAGAGTGGATATTGGGAGAGGCTCATGGATCTTGATACTCTATCCATCTTGGTGCCATCGATGTACCGCGATCTACGGGAAGTCTATTGGTGGAATGGCATGAAGAAGGACATAGAGAAATTTGTGGCTAAATGTTTGAATTACCAACAAGTGAAGGTCGAGCCTTAGAGACCTATTGGTACACTTCAGGACGTCAGCATTCCTACGTGGAAGTGGGAAGAGATCAACATGGAATTCATTACAGGGTTGCCTCGTACACGCTGATAGTATGACTATATATTGGTGATTGTGGACAAGTTGACCAAATCAGCACATTTCCTACCAGTCAAGACTATAAATATAGCCGACAATTATGCTAGACTCTACATTTGGGAGTTGATTTGGTTGCATGGGGTTTCTTTGTCTATCATCTTAGATAGGGGTACTCATTTCACCTCTTAATTTTGGCGGTCGTTTAAGAGGGGCCTTGGTACTCAGGTGTAGCTTAGCACAACTTTTCACCCACAAATAGATAGTCAGGTCGAGCGGACCATTTATAGAGGATATGTTGAGAGCGTCTATGATTGATTTAAAAGGTAATTGGGATGCTCACTTGCCTCTCATCGAGTTTTCCTACAACAACAATTATAACTCTAGCATTCCGATGGCTTTATTTGAGGCTCTTTATGGGCAGAGTTATAGATCACTTGTTGGATGATTCGAGGTAGGTGAGGATACATTGATAGGGCCATATTAAGTTCATGAGGCCATGGAGAAGGTTCAAATTATTACAGAAAGGCTGAAAATAGCTCAGAGTCGTCAGAAATCTCATGTCGATGTTAGGAGATCTTGAGTTTGAGGTTGATGACTGGGTGTTTCTGAAGGTGTCTCTCATGAAGGGAGTTATGAGTTTCGATAAGAAAGGGAAGCTTAATCCCTAATATGTTGGTCCTTACAGGATTTTGAGGCGATGTGGAATGGTGGAATATGAGTTAGAGCTACCAGTGGAGTTAGCTTCGGTACATCCAGTTTTCCATATATCTCTGTTGATAAAGTGCATTGGTGATCCAGCTTTAGTTGTTCGGTAGAAAGCATTGGGGTGAAGGATAGAGTTACCTATGAAGAGGTTCTGGTTGAGATCCTTGATCGTTAGGTTCAGAAGTTGAGGAACAAGGAAGTAGCTTCAGTAAAAGGTTTTGTGCAGAAATCAACTTATTGAAGGAGCCACGTGGGAAGTCGAAGCAAATATGATGGCTAAATACCCGCATCTTTTTCCTTTCGGCTCAGTTCCAACATGAGATACTAGTTTCCTCCTTAGTACTCTACTCAGTTTCATGTTAGGTTCATGTCTCTAAGTTTATTTCATGTCATAGAATGCATGTATGTTTCATAAATTCAGTTCAGTCATGTATCTCAGTCGGAGTCAGTCACTCTGTCAGTTTTTAAGTCTATAGCTTTCACTTCTGGGATTGCAGCTCTTTCCCTATCTTTTCAGCTTATTTAGGCTCCATTTGAGGACAAATGTTCCCAAGGGAGAGATAATGTAACACTCCAAAGTTTCCTAAGAGTAGACTCCGGATTTAGAATTTGATTAGTAGAAAAATCTACAATTTTTCTTAAAATGACTTATCTAACAAGTCGTGGTTCCATGTGATGGATTGTTAGATGAATCATGGTAAGCTTTTGCATTTTCATTTCCCAGACCATGAGTCCATACCATGAGTCATGGTGAGGTGGTATGAC
Organism: Datura stramonium; assembly: GCA_018107945.1. NCBI lineage: Eukaryota > Viridiplantae > Streptophyta > Magnoliopsida > Solanales > Solanaceae > Datura > Datura stramonium. The sequence goes on from JACEIK010010262.1 coordinate 34,513, forward strand.
TCGTGGTCATGAGTCGTAGTTAGCATCTGTAGAGACAACCCGAATATGATGACTCACAGTATGACTCATTGTGTGGTGTGACAAGTCATGGTGTGAAAGTGTAGAGGGTGGGTTCCCTAATCATGTGTCATGTAAGACTTTTTGTAGGAAACAACTAGTTGTGGTGAGTGCCCATTGTCTAAGGATTAGAGAAGTGGAAAAATGGACTGGCATATGACAGATGGATATCACGAGTCGTGGTATGGTGGTATTACTCATGGTACGAGTCATGATGACTGGTAGACAACTTTTTAAATACGATTTCTCAAGGGTATTTTCATAACTTACTAAGCTTTTAAGACATAAGCGACGTCGTTTTGGGTTCCTTAAATAGTGTATTAAAGGGTTTAACCTAGCTTAAGTCCTCATTCTTTCAAAACAACAACAGATCGAAGGTCCTCTCTCTAATCAAGCTAGGGTTCATCATCCCCTTCATCTTAATTTCTCTGTGGTTTTCAAGGCAAGTCAAAGATCAATTTACCCAGGTATGTAGGGTTATGAATGGGGAAAATCCGTCCACCCTCATGCCCAATTTCATCCCAATCTCATGATTTCAAGTCTCCAAGGATGTTATGAAATTTTAGGGTTAGACCCAATTCCCATGAAATCTCTTATGATCTATTATCAATTCAAGTCTCTTTTGAATTCATGGGAAATACTTACCCTAGTTATTCACATAAACTTCATAAACAATAATCAATTCTCAGCTTTGTGACATATTTTCTTTTACAAAACCCCCTCTAGGAGATAACAAACTTAAAAGCTTTAATACGAGCGTTATTCTATATCTTGACGTTATTCCCTGTGGGATCGACCCTACCTTTTGTTGGGTTATATATTGACAACGTCCGCATCATCTTTTACAAGAGTGTGATTTGAGCGTTATCAAAAAGTAGTGCCGTTGGCGGGGAATACGGCTTAGGAGTAGAGTAATTACCATGTTTAACTTTTAGTTGTTATTTCCTCATTTATGTTTTCTTTTTGTTTTTGACAACCACTGGTTGTCTCTTAGTGAATGCCAAGTACTCTATGGAGCGGAAAACCATGGATTCCTCTTGATCTTGAATTATAGTGAACTTTGCAGAGAATAGAGAACCCTGAGCAGAGAGAGGCCCATATGGCTGAAGAAGCTCAACAAGCTGCACTTCAGGAAGCCGAGGATGCTCGTGATGAGGTAGTGAATGCTGGCTACCATGGAAGGGGCAATAGAGGCCAAAGATATGCTCCTTAGTTTTATGATGATGATGATCCTGATGTTGATGAAGCCGGGTCAACTGGAGCCATCGTACCACTACCTTTGCCTACTGGGGAAAAGTTTGATATCACTAGCACCATGATACAACTACTGAATATGAAAGGGGTGTTTAGTGGTAATGCAGCTGATGATGCTAGCCTACACTTTATGAACTTTGTTGGTATATGCAAGGCGTACAGGTTACCTGGTGTGAGTCAAGATGCTATACGGCTGAAACTATTCCCATTCTCTCTAACTGGAGAGGCTACACTTTGGTTATCGGAGTTTCCCAACGACTCCATAACCAACTGGAGGGAGGTCAAGTCAGCCTTTTTGGAAAGGTTCTTTCCCCCCTCTAGGATTCTATAGTTAAAGGATGAAATTTATAACTTCCGATAACTGAAAATGGAGGCACTTTATGAGACACGATTAAGATTTAAGAAGAAGCTGACCAAGTGCCCGAATCATAAAATTCCAGAGGACAGTTTGTTGGAAATTTTTTACAGGTCCTTAAACAACAACACAAAAGCTGTAGCAGATACCGTGGTGGGAGGAGCATTGATGAGTCACATATGTGAGCAAGGGGGCATTATCTGGATAGAGTTACTAAGACGAATAGGGCTTGGAACACAAGGGAAGTTGAAGCAATAGCAGGTACATATGTTGTTGGTATGTCTACGGATCAACGCAGAAAGAAGGAGGAGCATTGTCAGGAGATGGCTCATAGGTGGACATCATTAGACCTTCTCAGGAAGTATACATGGGCACTGGTGCAATAAAGGTAAACACAGTGGGAGCTCAGGGTCAGGAACCGGGGCAAGAACATTCAGATTCCGAGGAGGAGGCAAACTTCTTAACAACCAGGTGGCAGGTTTTCGGGTCAACGTCCAAGGATTTGGATAGGACACTTGGTGCCAAGGTTTTGGAAATCAGGGTCGAAACCAATATCAGGACAACTATAATAGGAATGGGTATAGGGATAGGAGCCGAGGTCATAAGGAGAGAGGGAGAATGGAGAAAGAACGATGGATATCGCAATGATTGCACAAGTTAGTATGTTCCTCCTAATGCATGTGAGGGTGAGACTGGACCCTCAAAATTGGAGAACATGATGTTGAGATGCTCAAGAAGGTAAAATCCACCGATGATCAGCCAATGGACATTTGGGGAGATATATCTAGCATGATCCAGAAAGTTGAATCGCGTGCGACAAAGATCAAACAAATTGAGCAGCAGCTTGGTCAACTTTCGGCTTCCCTAAACCAAAGGCAGAAGGGAACACTTCCTAGCAACATAGTGCAAAATCCAAAGAATGATAGTTATTGTATGACTGTGATGACTAGGAGTGGAAAGAGCACAGTTGATCCCCTTCTGTCGGTTGTAGTGAGATGGAAAGATGAAAGGAGATTGAGCTTAGTGAGGAAGATGAGGTTGTTAAGCATGAGCTTACAGGTGAGGCTGAGTTGACTGAGGCTCCAGGTGGTGCAAAGGAGTTTGAAGCTGATAAAGGTAAGAATCAAGGGGCCACGCAAATTTTTAAGGCTATCCCTTGACCTACGCCACCGTTCCCTCAAAGGATGAAGAAAAAGGCGGAAGATGGTAAGTTTAAGAAATTTCTCTCTATGCTCAAACAATTATCTATGAACATACCATTTGTCGAAGCATTGGAGCAGATGCCTGGATATGCCAAGTTCATGAAGGATCTTTGTGATCAGGAAGAAGCCATGAGCTATGAGCCAATTGGTAACACGCAACATTTCAGTGCCATAACCTCACGGGTCCTTGCTCAAAAGGAGGATCCAGGTGCCTTCACCATTCCATGCACGATTGGTGATTTTGAGTTTGCGAAGGAACTGTGTGACTTGGAAACTAGCATCAACTTGATGCCTTTGGCTGTGTTCAAACAGCTGGGCTTGGGAGCCCCCACACCAACTTCAATGCGGCTATTGATGGTAGACCGTGCAATAAAAAAGCCAGTAGGGATCCTATGATGTGCTAGTTAAGGTGGACTGTTTCATCTTCCCAGTAGACTTCGTGATCCTAGATTGCGAGGTTGATTTTGAGGTCCCCATCATTTTGTGGCTACCTTTCCTTGCCACTGGGAGAGCTTTGGTGGATGTTTAGGCTAGCCAACTAAAATTCACGCTGAATAAAGAGAAGGTCACTTTTAATGTCTGCTGGTCAATGAAGTAGCCCAATGAGTTTAGGGTTGTATCAATAATCGAGGATGATTCTGAGTTGTCAAGAGACTTGCATCATGACGCGACGTTAAATTAGGCACTTCTTGGAAGGAAACTCATGAGGTGGTTTGGTGAAGTCTAAGTAACCAAACCACCTACATTGTGCCGCGACGTTAAATTAGGAGCTTATTGGGAGGCAACCAAAGTAATGTAACTTTTTGTGTGTTTAGTGTGCAGGTGAAACAAAATCTAGTGAGAGAAAAATTGCAGACCTGACCTATACTACGAGCCTCAATATGAATCGTAAGAGAATTTTACGGGCCATAGTACCAACATGGTGAAAAGCAGAAGCAGGAGCTCATGTTACGGTTGGTCACTATAACTCGTACCTCTACTGTACGAGCTGTAGTTCTCACTGTAAGGATGAAGTATGCGAAGTGTGGAATTGCAGAGACATTGACTTATGAGGCAATGTATGGATCATACCTTCATGGTATGAGTCGTACCATGCACTCGTAGGTCCCCGGGTAACTTCCTAAATTCTTCTATTACGAGTCCAAGGAATGAGCCGTAGGTTAAACCTACAACTCGTGGTACGAATCGTGACGGGTGAAATTAATGAAATTGACCCGAATTGACCCGGATCTTTAAAAAATCCTCCCTAATCTATTTAAATAAAAAAATTGGACTTTAACTCCCACGCAAACATAACTTCAGTCCACAATTCTCACCCACATTTCTCACACCTGTAACTCGAGCTAAAGATTGTTGAAGCTCAAATCTGTGTAATTAATATGCATGAGCACTTCGAATTCATAAGTTAAAATTGAAGCAAGGTAGAGTTGAGCAACAAGTTGAAAAAATCAAGTAAATGTGCTAAGATTAAAATTATTGCTTTGAGACTAATGAAACTACACCGTGATGCCTCAACACTTATGAAAATGAGGGTTAGGAAATTGATCAGAAGGTAGTTGGGTTGTGTACTAAAGGGGTAGGAATTCAAAGTGCTTGAACAATAAATTTGATTGATAATGATGAGTTATGGGTTGTAAAGCCTATTGGGGTTTAACTGGGTAGATGAAAAGAATCGAAATTGCATACCTAAGATGGGGAATTCTGAGTACCCATAAAGAACTTGTTTTCCTGAGCAACTAAACCAAAAGAAAGTAAGGACAGGCTTCATGAGTCCTCCTACAACTCATGGTTTCATACCACGACTCATATGATGACTCGTTGGCACTGTCTTAGGTCACTGAAAGAGTAAGTTTTGGTACGGGACCTGTATGATCCGTGGTCTCTTACTACAAATTGTACCATGAATCTAAAAGGGTCAAATGTCAAAAGTAACAGGACGATCCTTCATACAACTCGTGCAATCTAAGTATGATCCATAACATGAGTCATAGAAAAATACAGAGGAAAATAATTTAAGGAAATCCCTCATTATGACTCTTAGTATGAGTCATACCTTGGAGTCATGACTGTGCTATCATGTACCATGAGTTGTAGTGAGAATCGTACAACCAAGGTACAACTCGTACTGTACACTCATGGAAAACTTCAAAGGATATTTTTCTTGATTTATCTTTCTCAAATCATACTTAGTAACCTTTTTCTCCATAGGTACAATGATGTTCAAAAGGATATCAATGAAAAGCCCCAAGACAAGCAGGCTAGAGCTAAAATCGCTGCTTGGAGGGCATTGAAAGATGAGTCCTCCGACTCTGATCAAGAAGGAAACACCCATAGTAGTTAGAGGGAGGAATAACAAGTAGATACAACTAACATCATGAGCCACAGACCACTAGGGCACAGGACAAGGCTTAGGCCAAAGCAGCATCTACTGTTCCAGCTGCTGCTCCCTCGTTTGAAGAGGGAGTAGGTGATCATACCCAAGAGTTTGGGAGTGGCTCTAATATGGAAGAAAGGTTTGAGGAGGCCCAGTATAGAGATGGGAATGATGCGGTTGGTTCTAAGGAAGAAGTTTATAAGAAGGAAGGTGACCAAACTCCACCTCAGGAGAACTATACAATTAGGTGGAGAGTGCCCGGTGCTCAAGAGATTTATGACTAGAGTCTATGTCTCACCTCAAAAAATAATCCAAGGCAGAGTATAAAGGAAGAACCATGGATCCTCACCAGTTCTTTGAATGAGGTTGAGGAAATGAGAGGATTTTTAGCTTCTATGGATTTTAATGGATGGCTAGAACTCCGGAGAAATACAGTGTCGAGATGGTCCAGGAGTTCTATGCCAATTATTTGGCCATAATGGATAAAAAGGCAAAAAGCTGGGAAACAATTGAAAGAACTGCCATGCTTGAGAGTGTGATGTTTCAAGGACACGTAGTAGACATCTCTGAGCTAACCATTGCATTGATATTATATGGGCCTCAGTTTAGAGCTCCGTAGACCACAACTGAGTTTGAGTATCGAGTTGAAGCTCTGAAAAAGGTAAAGCAGCTAGGTTTCTAGGAGAGGCAAAGACAAGTAAAATGTCTATCTTGGGTTGTAACTGAGGACAAGGAGGAAGGTGGCTAGTGGAAAGCAGGTGACTAAAGCCTCGCTAAACTTCATAACGTAGGCCTGCTGGACACTAGTTTTCAATAGGCTGGCACCTACGGTTAATGAACACCATCAGCGTAGACAGAGTGGCTTTGGTGGTGTGCCTCATGTTGAGATACGCCATCAACATTCCAAGGGTCATAGCATAGGAGATCAGAGACCGGGCTATGGGACTGAGCACTACCATCCCATTCTCGAGTCTCGTGTATAGGTTATGCATGGAGGCAGGCCTCAAGGTGAAATAAGAGGTGGATCACTTGGTCGGAGGATAGAAGACTGCAGATATAGGCCTTATATAGGATGACATGAACCAGATTATCCGGGTTAGACTTTCTTTTACAGTCCCATTACCACGAGCATCAGGGGCGAGCATGTTGATGCCCCCACTTTAGTGGAGAAAGGAGAGATGCCGGCTACAGAGGCCGACCACAAAGATGCAGCTCCTAGTACTTCCTCCGTATCTCCATTGAGCATAACATGCCAGACCCTATCTAGTTACATGTTGGTTTCGCAGGAGTTCCTCCAGAAAATAGCCAAGAGGCTGACAGTGACCGAGAAGAAGGTCAACACAATAATGGAAAATGTCAAGACGTGGATGAAAGCTGAGATTGATGAGGTTATGAGGTTGCTGCACAACCAGTTGGATAGTTTTGAGCATCATCTCAATGAGTGTCTGGCTGAGCAGACAGATACGGGCAGTCTTAGAGAGGAGTTGGGGGCTTTATAGAGCTAGGTAGTTGAGTTGTCATCTAGATAGCCAGCAATATTATTAGCCCTCACCTCCCCAACGTTAGATGCTGAGATTAATGAGGAGCTAGATTTGGAGGCATACTAGGCTCCAAGAGCGACTGATAGAGGAAAAGGGAAGAAGAGGGTCTCGAAGGAGGTTGAAGATGAGTCCTCAAGAAAGAAGAAAAAAAGAAAGTAGAACAAGCATCACAAGCGAGCGAGAGTCGATAGTATGCAGAGTCATGACGAGCATATGTCAGAGTTTCATGAGCGAGCCAGAGGAGTAGAAGCTCCACCACTGCCTTTGGAGAGCTTATGGGTGGCAAGGACCCTTTGGGTGAGCCACATTTAGCCCGAGATACTACTGAGGTTGTTGAGGTGACTGCTACTACTAAGGGGGTAACCAATCCCCTAATTGATGTTCTATTGAAAGCGCCGGCCACCGCTAGCACCACTATTGTAGCAGAGGTACCGCCTCTACAGGATGATAGGAGCGCCTAGACCACCACATGTGTGTCCCTTTCCCTTGTTCTTACATTTTATGCTTCGGGATGAAGCATGCTTTTAAAAAAGGGGTGTACTTGTTGTTTTTGGGTGTTTTGTTTGTCTGAGGGTTTTTCTTACCATATTTATTTTCCCTTGGACATGTTATCTAGTAGAACTGACATGTTTAGTTTGTTTTTGTTATATGTGTAATTAGAAGTAGCTTAGCATTACGTTACAACCAATAAATGCATGAGTTTTAATGTTTTTGAAAAATGACCCTATTTGAGAATTTTTGATGTTGGTTATGTATGTTGACTGTGAAGTATGACTTCTGTGGATCTTTGTAGGAATTTATATTTAGCATGTGTAGTGTAATTTAGCCATGAATGAACCGGATAGGTAGAATCAATGTAAACCTGTACCATAATTGAGTGAGGATTAATTCTCAGTACAATATTGCATTAAGGATCTAGAATTTGCCCTGTTGGTCTTTATATAGGGTTTAAGATAGTTGGTTAGGAAAGAATCATAGACCGTTTTTGTCATAGCCCACTTTAGCTTAAATTTCCCTACCAAATGAAATGATTCCCTTGATCTTGTATTTAAGCCTAAAAGTGGCCTATTTTCTTTGATTACCAATTCACCTTGACGAAGCTTATAATGAACCTGTTTGGCCCTGATCCCTACTTGGACATTGTAAACCTTTACTCATACAAAATGAATAAGTTGAGGGTGGCTGTAGTAGGGGTGCATAAATTGTGTGAGGGTGGAGAAGAAAAGAGAAAAGAGTCAAAGAAGAGTGAGTGAGGTGTGGTGTGAAAAGAAAAGAAAAAGAGTTGAAAAAGCAAAAATGAAAAGTAAAGAAAAAAGAGCTAAAAAAGATGAGAAAAACACACTGCACTATCACATTGCATTGAAACAAACAAAAAGGGAGGCCAAAGTTGAAAAATAAAAAATGAGGTAAAAAGTGAAAAGTAGAGAAAAGTTGTGTAGTGCCGAGGAGAGTTAATAACTAAAATCCATATTTTCCATACCCAACCTGAAGCCTACATTACAAGCTAAGAAAAGTCCTATAGTGATCCTAGTTTAACTGTCTAAAAAGCCAACATAGAGAAAATAAGGACAAGCTGTCACGCCCCACCTTGGGAGGTATGACTGGCACCTGGTGCCCTACTGGGAACTGACTAAGTTGACTGGGCCTAAGAAATTCTGGTGCAGGGCTAGCACTAACTCTTAAATCAAGAAAACAAGGGGCTATATCTCGGCTGCAAACACCGCCCCCGGCCGATAAGGCCTTATAGCCACATGTAAAAGGAAACAGCTAACCAGAAACAGATAGTAATAGGGAATCCTATGCGGGCCGACAAGACCACCATGATGTCTAGTTATGAATGAAAGGTAAATCCAGTACTAAACTAAGCTATGGCTGATAAGGCCGCTAACTGACAGCTAAACATGACCCCACATGGCCAACACACAAGGTAAAACACATATGGGCCCCACACGGCCATCAACAGATAACCATAGAGAGTCTGAACAATCTGCAAGCCTCTAGGAGTAATATGATGGTTGGTACAAGGCCCCGACCTACCCATAAACAATACAATCAAAAGAAGTAAATCTTCTATCTACAAGCTCCGGAGAAAAAGAGTCGACGGTCTGACAATCATGACTGAAATCTAAGAGGGACCTACTCCTCGTCTATCTCTACCTGAAGGCAACTAATTCAGTGCCCCAGAAAGGGTGTTAGTACAATATGTACCAAATATGTAAGGCAATAATTGTAAATGACTGAATAAAGGAAGTAAAACTGAGAACAACTGAAATGGAGGGATAGAGACCACACCTGAATAGTTGAACTTCCTATCATCTAATTTATCAGTAACTAAAGCAAACAAGAACCTTACCTGACCCCATAAGACGGAAGTACAACCAACACAGAATGACCAACCTGGGGCCCCCATAAGACCTGGTGAGCAAACTTCAGTCTATAGACCCCTAACAAGGTCACACTGGGTCAATCAATAAC
>JACEIK010010263.1:0-22233 GCA_018107945.1 Datura stramonium
TATGAAATCTTGAGGAACACAATCCTAGTCAAATCGTTAATTGAATACAAACTAAATTTGATTTCAATATTCAGCAATTTTATTTTGTTTATTATTCTATATTTTTCCTCCTTTGAAAATAAGTAACTCAATATTAATAGTTATTCACATTAACCTAAGTTCTTACCATATTCCCTGTGGGATCGACCTCAACCTTTGTTGGGTTCTATATTTGACAATTGACCTCTTATATCTCAATTGCGAGGTGTAATTTGGGCGACATCATGGAGGTCGGCCAGTTGAAATTCATACTCAATAAAGAAGATGCCACCTTCAATGTCTGCCAGTCAATGAAGTAACCAAAGGAGTACAGAGTTGTCTTAGCAATAGAGGATGAATCTGAGTTCCTTGACGAAGTCTGAGTAGTCAAGAGACCTATACCGTGCCGTGACGTTAAATTAGTCACTTCTTGGGATGTAAGCCATATGGTGGTTTGGTGAATTCTAAGTAACCGAACCACTTGCGTCATGCCGCGGCGTTAAATCAAGTGCTTCTTGGGAGGCAACCCAAGTTGATTGACTTATGCATGTTCAGTGTGCAATAGAAACAGGCGGTAGAAGAATTGCTGAACAAACTGGTGCTACGGTTCTCAGAAGAATTGTACGGGCCGTAGTATGACTCGTGGTGAGAAGCAAAGATGTATCTCAGTGCATGAGTTCAGGGTACGGTTGGTCCTATGACTCGTAACTTCATTGTACGGGCCATAGTACTCTCTATGGTTATGAACTATGCAAGGCATGGACCTCAAAGTAAGATAGACCTACGAGTCATAGTACGGGTCGTACCTTCATAGTACTAGTCGTAAGATGTACTCATAGGTCCACAGGTAAGTTTCTCAACCTCTCTATTACGAGTCCGAGTGATCTGTCGTAAAGCCTTCCTATGAGTCGTGCTACGACTCGTGATGGGTCTAAAAGCTTAAAATTACCCGACTCGGCCTAAACATTTCAAATTTACCCTATAACCTATTTAAACTTCAAATAAATTGTACTCTCCTCCCACGCACTCAAAATCAAATTCACAAATAGAACTTATGACTCCCTCACACCCGTAACTCAGAATCAAGATTGATTGAGCAAACCTTTTACTCAGATAACACTGTTGAATTCCAATTCCAACCCTAGTTCCTGATTTCCAGTCGAAGTAAGTAGCATTCAAGTAAGTGTTATTCTTTGAATTTGGTAATAAATACCTATTGTTCTTGAAAAAAACCTACTTAATCCCTGAGAGTCCTCCCAATGCTTGAAAATTAAAAAAGGACAATGACCAGGTATGTGACCAAGTTAGTGTGCGACTGGGTAGGGATTTAACATGTAAAAATCGCACAATGAATTGTTAAACTTGAGTTACCGGTTTTGATTAAGAATGGGAGGAATGGGTAACTGTAAAACATGATGAATGCATTCCCAGACATGGGGAATTCTGAGTACCCAACACCAAATTAAAACCACCTGCGAACTAAATCAAAAATAAGGCAGGGACGAGCTTCACAAGCCTTCTTACGACTCGTGGTTTCATATTACGACTTGTAGGATGTCATTTTGGGACTGTCCCAAGCCAAACTTGTAAAAACCACGAGGTACAAAACCTAGTACGACTCAAAGTACCTGGAAATCGTACCAAGAGTCTGAAAAGGGTTAAGTCCAAAGGTGACAGTATGACCCTTCATACGACTCATGGAATCGACTTACGGGTCGTACCATGACTCATAGAAAAATACAGAACATTTGTTTTCAAGGGGCATCCTCATACGACTCTTGGTACAGAACGTACCTTCATGGTACGAGTCATTCCTCAGAGGCGTAACATTGACCTAAGATATTTCAAGTCTCAACATGAATCATACCTCCAAGGTATGACTCTTACTATAGACCCATGATAAATTACAGAGAACTTTTTTTCTTGCTTTCTTTTTCTTAGGTTTGGAATTCTAACCCTTTCTCTCCATAGGTACAATTACGCCGAAAAGAAAAGCATCCAAAGCAATTAATCAGAGGGCATTGATAGATGAAACCTATGAAACTGAAAAAGCGGGCAACACCCCTAGTGGTTCAATGGTGGAATAACAAGTCGACACTTTTGATACAAACGGGACCCGAACCACTAGGGCGAAGGCTAAAGCCCGGGTCGTGGCGACAACTGCCACATTTGCTGGTGCTCCCCAATCTGAGGAGGGAGCTGAGGAAAGAGCCCAAGAGTCTGGAAGCATCTCTAATGAAGAAGAGGGGTTTTAGGAGGCCCAATACGATGATCCAGACAGTGAGTCCAGATCAGAGGAGGAGGCACCCAAAGTCGAGTAGCAGCAGACTCTGCCTAGGGAGAACCACATCATTCGGTTGAGAATACTAGGAGCCCAGGAAATATATGAATAGGGTTTTGCTCTCGCCGCCAAGAACAAACCTAGGGGGAGCATTCAAGAAGAGCCATGGATCCTCTGCAATTCACTAAACGAGGTGGAGGAGATGAACCGGATATTTAGCTTCTATGGATTCGACTAAATGGATAGGGCCCCAAATCGATACACTTCAGAGATCGTTCGGGAGTTCTACACCAATTATTTGGAAACCATGGAGAAGAAAGCTAAAAGAGGGGCAAAAATTGAAAGATCAACCCAACCTGGAGAGCATCATGGTAAAATGCCAAAATGTGGATATATCCAAGAGAACTATTGCTCAAGTGTTATATGGGCCCCAATTCGTACCACCATATGATACACCAGAATATGACTATCGGGTGGAGGCCATGAAACAGATCAAGAAGATGGGCTTTGATGAGAGGTGGAGGCAGATTCAGTAGTTGTCCGAGGTCATTACTGATAACAATGAAGAGGCAGAATGGGCCACTAGCGGAAAATAGGTCATAAACAATTCTCTGAACTTCATAGAAAAAGCCTGTTGGACGTTAGTGCACCACCGGTTGGCCTCGACAGTAAACGATAATACTCTCAGCGCAAACAGAGCAACTTTGGTGGCATGTATCATGTCCAAATATCCCATCAAATCCCGAGGGTCATTGCAGAGGAGATTTGGGATCAGGTTATTGGATTGAGCACTATCATCCCATTCTCAAGTCTCGTATTTAGACTATGCATAGAGGCAGGTATCAAGGTGCGTCATGGTAAGGATCACTTGATCGGAGGATAGAGGATTACTAATATTGGCCTAATCCAGGATGAGATGAACTGGGTAAGCAGGGCACGACTTTTTACCATGGGTTCCATTATCACGGACAGTTGGTGGCACACAGGTGAATGCCCCTACTTCACAGGAGTAGGGAGAGACACTGGCTAAAAATGCCGGTCATTCAGATGCAGCTCTTAGCATCTTTGTCGCACCATCTATGAGCCTCCCGAGCCAGACTCCAGCTGGGTAAATGCTAGTGCCTCGGGAATTTTTCCAGAAGCTATCCAAGAGACTGACCATAGCTGAAAAAAAGGTTCAGTTGATGATGAGAACGTCAAGACATGGGTAAAGGCTGAGATTGAGACAGCTGCACAGGCCCTACACGCCAGGCTAGATAGCTTTGAGAGCAGATTCAATATGCGTGTCGCCGAGCAGACTGACACGGGCAGCCTCTGTCAGGAGTTGGAGGATCTTCGGAGTCAAGTAACCGAGTTGTTATCATGGCAGCCAGCAACGATAGGAGCCCCCACTCTTCCTGACCTCAACGTTGGCATTGAGGAGGAGCTTGATCTGGCGGCTTATTGGGAGCCTACATGAGATGAGAAGGAGAAAGGAAAAAAGAGGGTCTTTGAGGATGTTGGAGACGAGAACCTAATGAAGAAGATAAAGAGAGAAAAGAGTTCCCAAGGGGGTAAGATTGGAGAGTCAGCAGACTTACCACGAGCATCGGTCAGAGCTGCTTGAGAGAGCAAGAGGAGCGGGTAGCTCCACCACGGCCCATGCAGAGCTTGAGAGTAAAAAGGACCCTTTGGGCGAGCCACATTCAGCCCTAGTTATTCCAGAGGTCGTAGAGGTGACCGTTACTACTAAGGGGGTAGCCATTCCCGAATTGATACACCAGTGGGTGCACCGGCCACTGCTAGCGCCACGATTGCAGCGGAGGTACCGCCTCCGCAGGATGACAGGAGTGCTTAGTGCGCTGCAGGTATGTTCCCTTCCTTATGCTTTATATTTTATTCTTTGGGGATGAAGCATGCTTTTTAAAAAGGGAGGGGGTGTACTTGTATTTTTGAGATTTTGTTGGATTCGTCCGAGGGTTTTTCTTGTCGTGTTTCTTTTCCCTCGGGCATGCTATCTAGTAAAACTGACATGTTTAGAATTTTTTTTGTGTTTTTGTTTAACTATAAAGTATCTTAGGAGTACTCAGCCACTAAATTGCACTAGTTTTGAATTTTTGAAAATTGACCCTGTTTAAAAAAATTGATGGTTAGTTATCTACTTATTAATTGCAAAGCATGATTCCTATGAATTTTTTTATGTCATTTAGTGTATTAGCATGAATAGTTTTTATTAGCCATGTATAAACTGAATAGGTAGAATGAATGCAAGACATGTGCCATGAGTGAGTGAGGTCTAATACCTAGTTCAATACTGCGTAGAGAATCTAGAGCTTGCCCGATTAGTCTTTTACTTAGGTTTTAGGATGGTTGGTTAGGAAAGGATCATAGGCCATTTTTGTTTAGCCTATTTTTAGCTTAAATGACCCTACCAAAATGATATGACTCCCTTGATCCCGATTTTGAGCTTTAAATGAACCATTTTTCTTTGGTTAACCAATTAACCGTATCCATTTTATAATGAACCGGTTTTGACCCTGGTTCCTCCATGGACATTGTGAACCTCAACATAGACAAGATGCCTAAGTTTAGGATGGCTAGAGTAAGGGGTGCATAAATCTTGGGAAGGTGAAAAAAGAAGAGAAAAGAAAAAGGTGGAAAATGAGGTGTGGTGTGACAAAAGAAAAAGAAAAATTGAAAAACAAAATACAAAAAGAGAATGATGAATGAAAAGTTTAAAGAAACACACCACACTCATACACGTGCATAAAAGAATGGTGAAAATGGGGGAAAAGCTGAAAAAGCAAAAAAAAAGTTAAGAAAAAGTGAAAAAATGGAGCCACATGTATGTAGTGCCAAGGAGGGGTTTAGTCACTAAAAAGATTCCATATCTTCCATACCTAACCCGAAAGCCTACATTACAAGCCAATTCAAGTCCTATAGTGATCCTAGTTTGACCATCTAACAAACCAAAGTAGAGAAACTAAGGGCAAGCCTATGGTATCTGATATACAGTATTTGGAACTTCTTTGTGAGAGTTAGTGTCACGACCCGAACGTAGCCTCAAATTGTAACACGAGACAATGATCCCCGAGAGACTCCAAGTCGACCCATGTCATGAACATACATCTAACTCAATCCAGTAAAGCGGAATACTCAACATGATAACATGGAAGAAGCATAATCATAACATAACATGTAAACCAATACGCACTCCATACATGACAGTTGAATACTATACATAGTCTGAAAGCCTCTAACATATCTAATGGGCTGATGGGACAGCACCCCCAACTAACCTGACAAGTCTAGAAAACTAAACATAAAGGATAACTTATATCAACTGGTCCTCCGGAGATGAGGACTCACCAATAAACTGGAAGCTAACTCTAGGAACGAGCTACTGATAGTGTTGGGTCTGAAGATCGGAGCCATTATCATAAAATGATACAACATAGAGTATGCGGTCTGTACGTGAAATGTACCGAGTATGCAAGGAAAGTAAAATGGGCATTCAAAATATATAGAAGTTCATAAGAGTAGGACAACATGCTCATGACATAAATAGCATAATGTATCATAAGGCTTATGGTTTTCAAAATATTCGTACTCCATTCATCACAATAGTCATAAGAGAAAACTTTATAAATCTTAACTTGAGCTAAAGTAACATAAACATAACAATGCATAAAACAAGCGGAACAATGGGAGGACTCATCATAACCGGCACCATCATGGTAGAGCCTTACATGATTCCCCAACTATCTCACTCAAGTGGGCAGATTCGTCCCAGGCTTGCAAGGCAAGGGACGTGCATTATGTGATATCACGTAAGAGGGGATCCATTAAAATTATAATGTATCAACATGAACCTATGGTTGTACATAGTTATGAGACACCGGCATAGTCCTTTGAACACCGGGCTACTCGGTGCTAGACACTGCTCCCAAAAACATGCATGCACATTAGGCTCGTACGTAAATCATAAATATTATTTATGAGATTCATGGCCAAATAAACATTAACATCGTTGATCCCCATTTACATACATGTTTAGCCATGAATCAAGGGCCCATTATTCGGCCAACATCATAAATCGATCAATCATGAAATCCATATCATAAATCATAAATCATACTTGAACATGTGAGCATTGCCCAATACTTTAACATGCTTCAAAATTCTCAATTCACTTGAAAACATGATTATAAACATGGGTAACTTGAAAACATGCTTTTCATCATCAATACTTCATCGCACATGAACATTCATCATAAATCTTATCTTTCATAAACTTCTCATAAATGGGTATTTTAAATTTATAAAGCTTGAAACATGATTTAAATGAAAACAATGTAAAACTTGTCCATAATTCATAATTCCATAATAAAAACACCTTTGAATCATGTCCATGTAGTAAATTAGAAATTTCATGCATTGGGTTAAAAACCCATAGAATTATTATAGGAATTTTCATGATTTATGGAGAAATTAGGCATAGGTGTTAACAGATTCACTCATTCATAACCCTACATACTTGGGGAAGATCAGATTTTATCACTCCTTGAAAGCATAATGAAATATTGAACGAAAACTTGAAGAGATCTCACTTGATCACCTCCTAAACCCCTTCAATATGCATGCATGGATGTGAATGAGACTAGGATAGATTTTTCCTTCATAAGACACTGCATTTCGATCCTGAAACGATGTAGTTTAGGATCCTAGGACTTAGGAATGACAAAAATGCCCTTAATTAATTTCCTAAAAATTCTGAACTGTTGATGACAATGGACAACAGAACAATCCGTTGTCAACTCCTATGGTCCCTGAGTTCAGGTTTCTGGTCCCTCACCACGACCGGACAGGACAGGTCGTTACTAGACCCAATGACTCATTAGTGTCAGTCGTCGTCATCACTATCTTAACCTGGGACCCCTTTTCATGACTACCGACCTCGACTCGTTGCTACCTGAAATGGGTCGTTCCACGACTTGTTCCTTCTCCCTTGACCAAGGGCCAATCTCACAATGACTTCATCTAACGACTCGTGACATCAAACAATGGGTCGTTCCTACTCCCGTTACTCCCAACTCCGAACTTCCAGAACCTCACCACGGATGCATCCTAAGATCGTTGGTGGAACCAACGACCCATTACATGACCCATTCTGTAACAAACTTCCATATTTCTGCCACTTTCCATTTTTAAATCTCGGGTCTAGTCTTAGGTACTCCCAGGGTATTACAATATCTCCCCCTTGGGAATATTCATCCTCAAATGTGGGAAAACATACAGAAAAACAGAGAAATGCAATCATCGTACTCAAATACTGATCATTTAAGCTGAAAACTAACAGTATGACTAACTCCGATTCAAGCTGCATGGCTGAACCGAATTCATAAATCATATACACATCCACATACATGAAATAAACTGGGGCATATGAACTGAATATGAAAAACTAAATAGTGTTTTAGGGCAAAACTAATACCCCAAGCTAGAATTGAGCCGGTAGGGAATAAATGTAGGTATCTAGCCATCATGTCTGCTTCGGCTTCCCACATAGCTCCCTCAACATGATGGTTCCTCCATAAATCTTTAACTGAAGCTACTTCCTTGTTTCTTAGCCTTCTAACTTGACGATCCAGTATTTCCACTGGAACCTCCTCATAACTAAGCCCGTCTTTCACACCAACATTATCCACTAGAACAACTAGAGCTGGATTACCCAAACACTTATTTAAGAGCGATACATGAAAAACATGATGCAAGGATGCTAATTCTGAGGGCAACTCCAATTCATATGACACCTTGCCAACTCATTTCACAATCCAGTAGGGGCCAACATAACGATGGTTGAGTTTTCCTTTCTTCCCAAACTGCATCACTCTTTTCATGGGAGAAACCTTCAAAAACACCCAATCATCCACTTGGAACTTGAGTTCTCTCCTTCTCACATCGGCATAGCACTTTTGGCAACTTTGAGCTGTTTTCAACCTATCTCATATGAGTTGAACCTTCTCCATAGCCTCATGGACCAAATCTGGTCCTACCTTTGCAGCTTCCCCAACTTCGAACCAACCAATAGGCGATCTACATCTCTGCCCATAGAGAGCCTCAAACGGAGTCATCTAAATACTGGAATGGTAGCTGTTATTGTATCCAAACTCGATAAGAGGCAAATGATCATCCCAACAACCTTTGAAGTCAATCGTGCATACTTTCAACATATCCTCGAGAATCTAAATTGTATGCTCCGCGTGACCAGCCATTTGCTGGTGAAATGTTGTGCTGAGCTTAACTTGAGTATCAATTCCTTTTTGAAACAACCTCAAAAACTGAGAGGTAAATTGGGTACCTCTGTCTGATATAATGGACAAGGGCACTCCATGCAATCGAATAAGCTCTCATATGTATAGTTTGGCATAGTCCTCCGCCGAATTGATGGTTTTGACCGGTAGAAAATGAGCGGCTTTGGTCAACCTGTCTACAACAATCCAAATGGAGTCATATTGGCGACGGGTGCGAGGCAAACCTATTATGAAGTTTATATTGGTTTCTTCCCACTTCTAAGTAGGGATACTGATATCCTGAAGCGCCCCTCTCGGTCTCTGATACTCAACCTTTACTTGCTGATAATTTGGGCACTTAGCTACAAATTTTGCGATATCCTTCTTCATAGCATTCCACCAATAGACTTCCCGTAAGTCACGGTACATCTTGGTGGCACATGGATGGATTGAATACCTAGATCCATGAGTTTCGTGCAATATCCAATTTATCAAACCATCGACATCCAAAACATATCAGTGACCCTGGTATCAAAGCACACCATCTCCCCCTTTGAAGAAGACCTCTACCTTTTGATTCTAAACGGATTTTAACTTTACCAAAATAGGGTCCTCATCTTCTCTATCTTTTACATCAGTCACCAAAGATGATTCTGATCCATTCTGAACAATAACATCGCCATTTGTTGAATCAACCAAACAAACTCCCAACCTTGCAAGTCAATGCACGTATTTCACTAGCTCCTTCTTTCCCTCATCCACATGTGACACACTCTCCATGGAAAGTCTATTAAGTGCGTCTATTACTACATTAGCCTTTCCCGGATGGTAAAGCACACTCATATCGTAGTCCTTAAGTAGCTTCAACCACTTCCTCTGCCAAAGATTGAGATCCTTCTGGATAAACACATATTGTAGACTCTTATGATCCGTAAACACATCCACATGGACCCCGTATAAATAATGTCTCCATATCTTCAAGGCAAATACCACCGTGGCCAATTTAAGATCATGGGTCGGGTAATTCTTCTCATAAACTTTCAGCAGTCTAGAAGCATAAGCTATAACCTTCCCTTGTTGCATCAATACACTCAAAGTCCGATCCTTGAAGAATCACAATAAATCACAAACCCAACTGTTCCCTTAGGTAAGGTAAACACTAGTACTGAGGTGAGTTGAGCCTTCAACTCTAGGAAGCTCTTCTCACAAGCCTCTGACCATTGGAATTTTACCTTCTTCTGGGTCAGTTTAGTCAATAGTGTTGCAATAGATGAAAACCCCTCAACAAATCTCCGATAGTAGCCCGCTAAGCCAAAGAAACTCCTGATATCTGAAGGATTCACCAGTCTGGGCCAATTCTTCACCGCCTCTATCTTCTGCGAGTCTACTTGCACACCCTCATTGGAAACAACATGTAACACCCCCAAATGTTTCTAAGATCAGATTCCAGGTTAAAAGGAAGAATTCAGGCAGGAGATGGAAAATTTTGTCTCAGAACGAGTAGGGGGACGACTCGTTAGGAGACCTCACGAGTCGTGGTCAGACTCATGGGGAGCAATGTAGAAGGAAGTCTGGAGCAGTGGCCACGAACGACTCAATGAGTTTTTAGGTAACCCCACGAGTCATTAGGTCGGCCATTAGGTAAAGCTATGAATTTTTGGTGTGGGCTTGAGGCTGTGAAGGCCACAGAAGGAGTGATGAGTCATCGTGTACCTGATGACTCGTCAAGTTACCCGTGAGAAGGGAAGAGCAGGAAAAAGGACTTGAACTAGTGCACTCCATGACTAGGTCCCCACGAGTCGTTACCTGACCCTACGACTCGTGGGGTGCCTCGTGGGGTCTGGTAGAGTGATTTTGCCTGCATTTTTCCAGGGGCATTTCTGTAAACTCCTATGCTTTTAACTCCTAAACTATGTCATTTTGAGCATTATTTGGGATGACTCAATGGTTTCTTCAAGACTAAACTCTCATTCTATCAATATACCTCTCAAAAGTCCTTCCTCCTCTCCTCTCAAGATTCAAGGATTTCACCAAGGTATTCATCAAAGCTTCAAGGGGAAATTTCAGGCAGGGTTTCTTCTACAAGGTATGTGGGTCTTTCAACAAGGATAATCTTCCATCCTTGTGCCCCAAAATATTTTTATCAAAATGCCTAATTTCAACTATTATAGAAAATGCATGACCTAGGATTTTTATGATGGGTGATTTCATCCATATTTCTCTAAATTCCAAGATCGATTAAATTATGAGGTTAATTATGAGGTGGAATAATTGGATTGTGAGGTTGATTTTTGAGGTCCCCATCATTTTGGGGTGACCATTCCTTTCCACTGAGAGGGCCTTAGTAAATGTGGAGGTTGGCCGATTGAAATTCAAACTCAATAAAGAAGAGGTTACCTTCAACATCTGTCGATCAGTGAATCAACCGAAAGAATACATAGTGATCTCAGCAATAGAAGATGAATCCGAGTTCCTTGACGAAGTCTAAGTAGTCAAGAGACTTGCGTCATGCCGCGATGTTAAATCAGGCGCTTCTTGGGAGGCAACCCAAGTGGTGGTTTGGTGAATTCTGAGTAACCGAGCTACCTGAGTTGTGCCACGATGTTAAATCAAGTGCTTCTTGGGAGGCAACCTAAGTTAATTAACTAATGTGTGTTTCGTGTGCAGGGGAGACAAAAAGAGATGGCAAAAAGAATTGTTGAACAGGCAGGTGTTACAATTCTCAATACGAGTCGTAGCACGAGTCATAGTGAGAATCAGAGATGTACTTTAGTACATGAGTTCAGGGTACGGTTGGTCCTACGACTCATAACTTCATTTTACGGGTCGTAGTACTCACTGTGGCTATGAACTATGCAAGGTATGGACCACAATGAAAAGAAAAGACCTAGGGGTCATAGTACGAATCATACCCCTGTTGTACGAATTGTAAGATATGCTCGTAGGTCCACAGGTAAGTCCCTAAGTTTCTCTAAGTACGGGTCCAAGGAACGAGTCGTAGNACAATGAAAAGAAAAGACCTAGGGGTCATAGTACGAATCATACCCTGTTGTACGAATTGTAAGATATGCTCGTAGGTCCACAGGTAAGTCCCTAAGTTTCTCTAAGTACGGGTCCAAGGAACGAGTCGTAGGATCTTCCTACGACTCATGGTATGAGTCATGACGAGTCAAAAACTTTAAATCTACCTGACTTGGCCTAGATTTTTTAATCGGCCCTAAGAACTACGTAAGCCTAAACGAATCGAACTACCTCCCCACGCTCACTAAACCTAAACTCACGACTCCCTCACACCCGTAACTCATTCCAAGAGGCATTGAACAAGTTCTAGCTCAGAAATTACATTGAAAATGATAACAAAAACCCTAGTCTTGATTCACAAGTGAAGTGTCAACATTCAAGTAAGTGTATTCCTTCAAAATTGATAGATATAACTTGTATGTTTGATGTAAATTTGCTAAACCCCCTGAGAGTCCTCTCATTGCTTGAAAAATTAAAAAAGGACAATGACAAGGGGCGTAACTGAGCCGTGTGTGACTGGGTTTGAGCTCGAATTTGATTAAGTTGTGCATTGAATTTTTAAAAATTGAGTTATGGGTTGTGATTAAAAAGCGGAGGAATGAGTAGTGGTAAAACTGGTTAAATGCTTGCCTAGACCTAGGGAATTCTGAGTACCCAAATAAAAATAAAATCCCTTGAAAACTGAAACATAATTGAGGTAGGGACAGACTTCACGATCCTTCCTATGACTCGTGGTTTTATATTACGACTCGTAGAATGGCTCATTGAGACTGTCCCAAGCCAAATTTGAAAATAATCACAAGGTACGAATCCTAGTACAGCTCATGGTTTACTGCTACAGGTCGTACCAAGAATCTGGAAAGGGTCAAGTCCATAAGTGAAAGTATGATCCTTCCTATGACTCTTGGAATCGACTTACAGGTCGTACCATGAGTTGTGGAAAAATACAGAAAAATAGTTTTGAGGGGGGCTTTCTCATACGACTTGAGGTATGGACCGTACCTTCATAGTACGAGTCGTACCCCAGAGGCGTGACACTGACTAAGATATTACAGGTCTTAGTATGAATCGTACCTTCAAGGTACGACCCATACTGTTGAATCGTGATAAACTACGGAGGAATTTTTTCTTGCTTTATTTTTCTCAGATATGGAATTCTAACCCTTTTCCTCCACAGGTACAATGATGATGAAGCGCAAAGCATCAAAGGCAACTGCACGGAGGACATTACTTGATGAAACCTAAAAATCCGATCAATAGGGAAACTCCCCTAGTGGTTCATTAGAGGAGTACAAAGTAGACACATCGGATGCTTATGGGACTCAAACCATTAGGGCGAAGTCCAAAGCCCAAGTCGTGGCGGCTACTGCCATATCTGCCGGTGCTCCCCAGTCTGAGGAGGGAGCTTAGGAGTCGGAATTGGCTCTAATAATGAATAGGGGTCCGAGGAGACCCAATTCGAAGATGAAAACGATGGTGCCGGATCAGAGGAGGAGGCACCAAACGCAGAGCAGGAGCAGACTCCGCCTAGGGAGAATTGCACTATCTGGTAGAGAGTGTCAGGAGTCCGGGAGATATATGAACAAGGCATTGCTCTCACCGCCAAAAACAAACCTAGGCGGAGCATTCAAGAAGAACTGCGGATCCTCACAAATTCATTGAATGAGGTGGAGGAGATGAAGCGAATATTTAGCTCCTACGACTTCGAGTGGATGGCTAGGGCCCCGGACTAGTATACTCCAGAAATTGTCCGGGAGTTCTATGCCAACTATTTGGAAACCATGGAGCAGAAGGCTAAAGAGGGGTAGAAATTGAAAGATCAGCCCAAGCTGAAGAGCGTCCTAGTTAGAGGCCGAGAGGTCAACGTATCCGAGCACACTATTGCTTGGATATTATATGGGCCCCAGTTCATGCCTCCACATGCTACGCCAGAATATGAATACTGAGTGGAGGCATTGAAATAGATCAAGCATCCGGGATTTGATGAGAGGAGGAAGCAGATACAGTGGTTGTTCGGCGTTATCGCTGGGGACAAAGAAGAGGCAGAGTGGGTCACTAGTGGAAAGCAAGTTACAAAGAATTCCCTAAATTTCATAGCAAAGGCGTGTTGGACGTTAGTGCGCCACCGGTTGGCATCGATGATTAATGAAAATACTCTCAGCGTGGATAGAGCAGCTTTGGTGGCCTATATCATGTCCAGATATCCCATCAACATTCCGAGGGTCATCGCAGAGGAGATGCGATATCGAGCTATAGGATTGAGCACTACTATCCCATTCCCGAGTCTCGTATCAAATTATGCACATAGGCAAGTAACATAGTGCGTCAGGGTGAAATAAACTAGGTAAGTGGGGCCCAACTTTCCACCGCAGTTCCACTAACTCGGGCAGTTGGGGGCGCACAGGTGAATACCCCCACCTCATAGAAGCAGGGCAAGACACCGGTTATTCAGATGCAGCTCCTAGCACTTTTTTTGCACCATATACTGGCCTCCCAGTCAGACCCCAGCGGGGTACATCCTAGTGCCCCATAAATTTCTCCAGAAGCTAGTCAAAGACTGATCATGGCCGAAAGAAAGATCCAATCAATGATGGAGAATGTTAAGCCCTAGGTGAAGGCGGAGATGAGAGAGCTGTACAGGCCCTGCATGCCAGATTAGATGGATTTGAAAGCAGGTTCAACACATGCATGACCAAGTAGACTGAGACAGGCAGCCTCCGTGAGGAGTTGGGTGCACTTCGGAGCCAAGTGGCCGAGCTGTCATCACGACAGCCGATCGTTATACCAATCCCCATTCTTCCTGATCTTGATGCTGACATAGATGAGGAGCTTGATCTGGCATCCTACTGGGAGCCCAGCAGCAGGGAAAGAAAAAGGGAAAAAGAGGGTCTCCGAGGATATCAGAGTTGTCTCTTATTATGCTTGAAAACATATATCATAATCTCTACCTTTCATGAAATTTCATAATTGGGCATTATAATTGTAAGACTTTGAAAACATGAATTGTAATTAAAAACATTATAAAACATTCCCATAAATCTGAATTCAACACCAGAAATATGAATACAATTTACCTATGATAGATGCTTAGAGAATTCACATGTTGGGTTAAAACCCCATAGATTCATCAACTAGAATTTCCATGAATTTGAGAAGGAATTGGGCATGGGAGTGGATGGATACATCAATTCATAACCCTACATACCTGGGTACTTCTGATTTCACAACCTTCTTGAATGCCCAAAGGAAATTGGAGAAGACTTGATGAATATATAAGTTTGATCACCCTTAGGAACTTCAAGGCTTGCATGCATGGAGAGGGAAAGGTTTAGAATGAGTTAAACCCTCTTAAAGCACACCTATCTAAGCTTAAAACAACATAGTTTAGGTCTTAGAAACTTAAGAATTACGGAGGCCCTTAATAAATTCGAGGGGCTAGACGACTCGTTGCCTGAGGGACGACTCGTGACCTACTTCTCATTACCAACACTAGGAACTATAATCCCGCCAGTCACCATGAGGGACACCACGACTTGTGGTGATGAGTCGTGATGAACACTGTCAATCTCCCATCCTTCATGTCGGCTCCTTGACCACGACCAACGTAACGACTCGTGGTCCTGTCCACGGGTCGTGGCTTTACCCGTGGTTAACCCCCAGACCAAAAAATCCAACCAAACTTTCGCTCCACTCCACGAGTAGCCTAATGACTTGTGGTGTACCTCATGGGTCACTAGATGACTCGTCCTGTGACCCTGTGCATAAATTTTTATTTTCTTCATTTCAACCCTCGGGTCTTATCTTAGGGCTTTCGGGGTATTACAATATCTCCCCCTTGGGAACATTTATCCTCGAATATGGATAAACATACTGAAAAGATGGGGAATGCAACTGTCATACTAGATACTGAACATTTAGAGCTGAAAACTAACGGAATGACTGACTCCGGACTGAATTACATGACTAAACTGAATTCATAAATCACACATATATGAATTGACATGAAAGAAACTAGGGCACATGAATTGAACATGAAACTGAAAAGAATACTAGTGAGAAAACTGATACCTCAAGATGAAATTGAGTCGGGAGGGAATAGATGCAGGTATTTAGCCGTCATATCTGCTTCGGCTTCCCATGTAGCTCCCTTAACATGTTGATTCCTCCACAAAACCTTTACTGAAGCTAATTCCTTATTCCTTAGCTTCCAAACCTAACGATCAAGTATTTCCACCGGGATCTCCTCATAGCTAATACTATCCTTCACACTTACGCTCTCCACAGGGACAACCAAAGTTGGATCACTCATGCACTACTTTAAGAGTGATACATGGGAAACTAGATGTGCTGAAGACAATTCTTAGGGCAACTCCAACTCATACGCTACCTTTCCAACACGTCTCACAATCCAGTACGGGCCAACATAAAGGGGACTGAGTTTTCCCTTATTTTAGAATCTCATCACTCCCTTTATAGGAGATACCTTCAGAAACACCCAATCATCAACTTCAAACTCTATTTCTCTCCTCCTCACATCCATATAGGACTTTTGGCGACTCTGAACTATTTTCAACCTTTCCCTTTATAAGTTGAACCTTCTCCATAGCCTCATGACCTGAATCTGGTCCTATTAATGTAACTTCACCAACTTCGAACCAACCAATAGACTATCTACATCTCCGCCCATAAAGAGCCTCAAATGGAGCTATGTAAATGTTGAAATGGTAGTTGTTGTTATATGCAAACTCGAAGAGAGGTAAATGATCATGCCAACTACCTTTGTAGTCAATCACGCATGCTCTCAACATATCCTTACGAGTCTGAATGGTCTGTTTGGCCTGACCGTCTATTTGCGGGTGAAATATTGCGTTAAGCTTGACCTGAGTACCAAGTCTCTTCTGAAATGATCTCCAAAATTGGGAGGTAAACTGGGCACCTGTATTTGACATAATGGACAAGGGAACTCCATGCAACCTAACTAACTCTCGAATTTATAATTTAGCATAATCCTCTGTTGTATCGGTAGTTTTGACTGGTAGAAATTGACCTTCTTTAGTCAACCTGTCTACAACCACCCAAATAGAGTCATACTGTCGACGAGTACGAGCCAACCTCATAATGAAGTCCATATGGATCTCCTCCCACTTCCAAGTAGGAATACTAACGTCTTGAAGCATACCTCCAGGTCTTTGATACTCAACCTTCACCTGTTGATAATTTCGATACTTAGCCACAAAATCCGCTATGTCCTTCTTCATGCCATTGCACCAATAAACTTCTCGTAGGTCACGACACATTTTGGTGGCACCTGGATGTATAGAATATCTGGAACCATAAGCCACATGCAACATCCGCTTCCTCAAGTCATCAACTCCTGATACACACAGATGACCCTGATATCGCAGTACACTATCTCCCTCTTGGGAGAAAACCTCCACCTTTTGAATTTGAATGGATTCGTTCAACTTTACTAAAATAGGATCCTCATCTTGTCTATATTTGACCTCGGTCACCACGGAATATTTTGATCTATTCTGAACAATGACACTACCATCGGCCGAGTCGACAAGACAAACTCCTAGTCGTGCAAGATGATGCACATCCTTCATTAACTCCTTTCTCTCTTCATACACATGGGACACACTCTCCATAGAGAGCCTGCTAAGAGCATCTTCCACCACATTGGCCTTTACCGTATGATAAAGGACACTCATATCATAATCTTTAAGAAGCTCCAACCACCCTCTCTGACGTAGATTTAGATCCTTTTGGTTAAACACGTACTATAGACTTTTGTGGTCCGTGAATACATTCACATGGACCCTATACAAATAGTGTCTCCAAGTCTTCAAGGAAAATACTACCCCTCTTCCCCCCCCCCCAATTCAAGGTCGTGAGTTGGATAATTCTTCTCATGGACCTTCAGCTACTTGGAAGCATAGGCGATAACCTTACCGTACTGCATTAATACATAACCAAGGTCGATCCTTGAGGTATCATAATATACCACGAACCCATCAGTACCCTCAGGTAGGGTTAACACTGGTGCTGAGGTAAGTTGAGTCTTCAACTCTTGGAAACTCTTCTCACAGGCCTCCGACCATTGGAACTTCACTTTCTTCTGAGTCAACTTAGTCAATGGTGCTGCAATGGATGAAAATCCTTCCACAAACCTCTTGTAGTAACCAGCTAAGACCAAGAAACTCCTGATATCCGAAGGATTAACTGGTCTAGGTCAGTTCTTCACCGCTTCTATCTTTTGAGAATCTAACTGTACATCCTCACTTGACACCATATGACCCAAAAATGCCACCGAGTTTAACCAACGCACTTGCTGAACTTAGCATACTACTAGCGATCCTTAAGAGTCTGTAGCACCACCCTCAAATGAGCGACTTGCTCCTCCTTGCTCCGAGAGTATATAATAATGTCATCTAAGAACATGATCACGGACATGTCCAAATACGGCTTAAACACCCTATTCATAAAATCCATAAAAGCCGCAGGAGCATTCGTTAGTCCAAAAGATATAACTACAAACTCATAGTGACCATATCGAGTCCTAAAGGTTGTCTTCGGAATGTCGTTCTCCCGAACCCTGAGCTGATGATACCTGAATTTGAGGTCTATCATTGAGAAACACTTGGCACCCTGAGGTTGGTCAAATAAGTCATCATTCTGGGGAGAGGATACCTGTTCTTGATGGTGACCTTGTTCAACTGTCGTTAACCAATGCACATCCAAAGGAAACCATCCTTCTTTCGAACAAAGAGAACTGGTGAGTCCCACGGGGATTTGCTTGGTCTGATGAAACCTTTGTCTAAAAGATCCTTCAATTACTCCTTCAACTCTTTTAACTCAGCTGGAGCCATTTTGTAAGGAGGAATAGACATAGGCTGCATATTAGGAATAAGGTTGATACCGAAATCGATCTCCCGCTCAGGATGAATTCTCGGTAAATCATCTAAAAACACTTCTGGATACTCACACACTATAGGAACTGACTGGTTAGTTAGGGTTTCGAACGTAGTATCCTTAACCCTAACTAGATGGTACATGCAACCCTTATAAATCATCTTTCTGGCTTTAAGGTAGGAAATGAAGTGACCTACAGGTGCAGCTGAACTACCCTTCCATTCTTGGACTGGCTCACCCAAAAACCAAAACTCTACCGCACGGGTTCTACAATTTACTAAGGCATAACATGCAAGTAGCCAATCCATGCCAAAGATCACATCAAAATCTATCATGGGTAGCTCTACTAAATCTACTGAGGTAACTTTCTGAAGGATTATGACAGCGCAATTTCTATAGACCCGTCGAGCTATAACTGAATCACCGACTGGAGTAGAGATTGAGAAGGGTGCTGATAGGATTTCGGGACTGACTCTGAAACTACTAGCAACATAGGACATCACAAAAGATAAAGTAGCCCTTGGATCTAGCAATTCGTATACATAAAGATGGAATACTCCTAACATACCAGCGACTACATCTGGGGAGACCTCCTGCTCCTGATGCGATGCAAGGGCATAAAATCTATTCTAGCACTAACCGCCACCTGCACTGGTGGATGCACCCTGCTGAGCTAAGCATGGTGGTGTTGTAGCTGAACTGGTAGCTGGATCTTAGCCTCTACCATGGCCCTGTCTAGCTGCTAGACAATCTTTGAGCATATATCTGAGCTTCCCACACCCGAAACAAGCACCTGAACCTGCTAGGCACATACCAGTGTGCCTCCGGCCACACCTGTCACAAGCTAGAATACTGAGCTCCATAAATTTACTTTCCTGACCTCGACAGCCTCATGCTCATCCCCTTTGGTCGCGCTTAGATCTGGATGGAACACTCGCTATTGATGGCACTGGGTTGATGATCTCTGGTGGGACTGCTGATGGCGCCCACCACCAGGTCTCTATTGGGATAATCCAAAGCTATCAGTCCTGGCCCTCTTGGCCTCTCTCTCCCTCTTACTCACCTGTAGAGCCTCTATCTGCTAAGCGTATAGAAATATCTGTGAGAAGTCAATATCTTGATGAAGCATTGTGGTCCAGCAATCCTTGACCAACTAGTCTTCTATTCCATGCACGAACTTACTCACTTGAGCCCTTTGGTCTGCCACCATCTCAGGTGCATATTTGGATAGGTGAGTGAACTCTAGAGCATACTCCTAGACCATCATGTTGTTCTGTCTCAGATTCACAAATTCAGTTTCTTTGATCTCCCTCATCTCACGGGGGAAGAATTGATCCAAAAACACGGTATGAAACTCATCATAACCAATAGGACCAGCTCCAACTGCCCTACCATCCTTCCACTATCTGAAACAAATATGTGCAACCCCTTTTAACTGATAAGAGCTAAGTCTACGCATTCCTCCCCTATCACCCCCATGATTTGGATCATTTTCTGCATCTCATCAATAAACTCATATGGATCCTCATCCACCTTCGATCCAAGAAACTCTGGAGGGTTCATCCTAAGAAAGTCCCTAACTCTTGTCGCTACCGTATTTCCATTCTGAGGGACATGCTCTACCTCCTGTTAGTTAACCTGGGTGGTCAAAGACTATGCCAACATCTAGATGGTAGCCCTAAACTCTGCATGGGCCACCTGCTCGGGCACATGATCCTCGGGGGATGGTGGGGCCTACTTGTGCCCATCTCCGTTTCCATTCTCATGGTCGTTTCCATTTCCGTTCCTTCTTCCATTAACTTAGCAAGGAGGCATGATTCTACAAGCGCATATAACACGAGTTAGAAGGATAGAGAGACATTTCATCGCACGACATAAATCATGAAAGAATGGAAATTTCCTTAATGTTTCGTAGCCTCTTAGTCATAAGTGTGGTGCACTTCACACCCATGAAAAATACTCTGCTTAACGCGGCTTTCAGATACCCCGGGACACTTCAAAACCTAATACTCAAATACCAAGTTTTTCACTACCCAAACATAGTCCCGGATCGAGACACGAGACAAAGAACCCCGAGAGGCTCCAAGTCGATCCATGGCATGAACATGAAATATCTACCTCAACATAATAATACGGAAGTCTAACATATATAATAGTGGAGTTTGAAAAATCTTATACATCAAATATCTGAATACACAACAGCAATCTGAAACTGAAAACATATTATGTGGATAAGCCTCTACATACTGACGAGTTGATGGGAAAAGACCCCAACTAACTCACTAAAACTGAAACTGAACATAGTAAACACAAGCTGAATAAAGGGTCCTCGAAGGATGAGGACTCACCAACTCTGGTTGAGAGGTGCTACTCTGATGATCTGGCTAACGGTGGGACTGAACCTGAATATCCGAGCCTATATCATGAAACGATATAGCACAGAATATGCAGTCAGTACATAGAGTATACCGAGTATGCGAGGTATGTAAAATCTCTAAGTAAGTACAATTATAGATCATGCATATCATAAAATATTTCATCATAAGAGTCTGAGAGTAGGGATTGAATGCTAGTATCGGAAAACATGATTTAAACATAACTAAATATCATAACTGAATCGAATGACCAAAAGATAAAACTGATTATTCATAAGTAAAACTGAACACTTGGGTCAAACCTACTGAAAACATAATATCATGACTGATGAACATGCATAACTGAAATTATGAGGAACACTGGGAGACTTGTCATATAACCGACATTACCACGATAAGCTTACGTGGTCCTGACTATTACATTCAAGTGGGAAATGTCGTCCAAAGCCTTTCCAGGGCTAAGGGCGCTACCATGATATCGATATCAAGCTGAAGGCCCCTTGCGGGCATGGGAAGCTCAGAAGGGAGGTCCCAATAATCTGAACATACCTACATTGGCACGTAGTTTTGAGGCACAGGGTTGACTGAATGTTAGCCTACTCGGTGCTAGAAACTACTCCCAAAAATATTCATATTCTCTCCATCATTTTTCAACGAAGATAAACCATCGTCCTGAGAGGAAGTTGAATTATAATAATACATGCATAATCTGAAATCATAACATGAGGAGCCTTGGCTCAAATCATACCACAAGTTGAAAAGAGTGGGTGTCTAGACTCCAACATCCATTTGGTAAGCTAGTAACATGAAATTGAGATAAATAATGAAACATGTTTGATCATGTTGGCTTGCCCAAACTTAAATATACTTGAAATAGACTTTGATAGTCAAAAACATGAATATAGACATGGGTAATTTGAAATCATACTTTCATCATATACATCTCATCATGCTTGAAAACATATATCATAATCTCCACCTTTCATGAACTTTCATAGTTGGGCATTATAATTGTAAGACTTTGAAAAACATGAATTGTAATTGAAAACATTATAAAGCATGCCCAAAAATCTGAATTCAGCACTAGAAACATGAGTAGAATTTACCCATGTAGATGCTTAGAGAATTCACAGGTCAAAACTCTATAGATTCATCAACTAGAATTTCCATGAATTTGAGAAGGAATTGGGCATGGGAGTGGATGGATACATCAATTGATAACCCTACATACCTGGGTACTTCTAATTTCAAAACCTTCTTGAATGCCCAAAGGAAATTGGAGAAGACTTGATGAATTTCTAAGCTTGATCACCCTTAGGAACTTCTAGGCTTGCATGCATGGAGAGGGATA
>JACEIK010010264.1:0-14260 GCA_018107945.1 Datura stramonium
CTATCGATATTTGTCAAACAATTTCATATTATTGTAGGTATTTCATTATGACTTCTTATAAATCTTATGTTATTGTTTCTTCAAACAGGAGCAGCTAAATCTTTTGAGCTAGAATTGTGAAAACCATAATAGATTAATGAAAGTAGGCAAAATAAAATAGTGATTTTTGAATGGTGAATTGAGTGGATTGATATTCTCTTTATTTTAATGAGTTTTAGCGGTTGCAAACATTGAAACATACCTATATCATTAGCTTGCTCGACCAAAGAAGTTAAACTTAGGAAAAAATAATAACAATGGAAATTTGAGGCTACCGTCCCTCATCTAATTAATTGAGCTCTAATTAAGGATTGTTAATGCAAGACCTATGGAGAGGGCAAAATATACACACCTAAAGTTTGAGAGGATTTAGGTAAAATTCATCTATGTAGGTCGAGAGACGTTAGATGAACTTAATCGTCAGTCGTACATAAAATTCGCCAGGATAGAACACTAATAAAATAAGTTTACTATGTTATGAAATCTTAGAAAATACAATTCTAGTTTTATCTCACTTATTTGATAACTTAATCACTGTTTAGATTTACTTTTTTCTTTTATTTGTAACCCCCTCTTTCAAAATATTGACTACCGACTGATTTACTCATTGCTAAAATATTATTTCTTCCTATTCCTAACGGGATCAACCCCAACCTAGTTTAGTTACTATATTTGACAGCGATCGCGTTATACTTCATTCCGAGGTGGAGTGAGCACATGGATTGCTTTTCAAAGTGATTGATTTTTAATTTTTGTTCACTATAAAAACTGCTCAAAAAATGAAGGCTAATACTGGCAGACAAGGTAGTTTTTTAATCAAAACCAACACCAAACTGACAAACTCACAGTCCTTAAAATTTGGCTCGTCAAAATTGATAACTTAACGAACAATGTCGGCATATACTGAAGGATGTCCTCGATTTCTTTGAATTCCATTTTGTTATGTTTTTTAATACCCATCCGATGTGAAAAATATAAAATCGATGAACAAACTCAGTATTTTTCTTTAATTTAATATTGTAAAATATTTTGAATAGATTAAAAAATAAAAAAATTCAAACAATTTGAACTGATCTGTTGGTGTATTCTTCATATCCAAGAACAAATTGATGGACGTGATCAATTTTCTGGTTTTCTGCATTTGGATTTTTTTCAACAAATCAACAGACTAACCTACCCTGCCCGTTGATGTCACGACCCGAGCATTAAAACCGAACCGCGATACCATGAATGGCTCCAAGCTAACCCATGGCATAGCATATTACTAGCATAATATAACTTATAAGAAAAACTGAGTGGAAGCTAACTGAAATGTAAAACATTCACTTACAGATAATAAGATAATCTGATAATTTAACTCTGAGTCACAAAGTTGAACATACTCTATGTTTGAAAGCCTTTACTAATTGATGAGCTGCTAGGACAAGTCCCCAGCTAACTCTAAATTCTGAAAACTAAAACAAGGTAAAGAACTGAAATGAAGTAGATGTAGTCCTTGGAAGATAAGGACTCACCACTACTAGTTGATCAAGTATGAAATGTATCTAACCGTGGGGCTGAGTCTGAGTAAGTGGGTTTATATCATGAAACGATATAGCATATAGAGTATGTGGTCAGTACTTTGAATGTAAAGAGTATGTGAGAAATGCAATTGAAACTGAAGCATGCTAATAATCTGAGAAGAGATTATACTATATACATAACTAGATACATAAACTAAGGTGAAGAACAATGATCTTATTTGAGATGCATAAATACTCACATGATATACTAGTTTGAAAATAGTCAATGAAAATACGAGTAAAACTTAATTTTATGCACTGAAACTAAAGTTGTAATCATAAACTGAAAAATGGTACTGTAGGAGAGCCTATTAATCGACAAACCCCAATGTTAGCCTCATGGACCTAACCTGTAACCTCGATTGAGAGGGTGTACATACCTTTCCAAGGGTAAGAACCATGACTAGTCATAATATCACTCATAACTCAGGGCAACAATCTCCAATAATGACGACCCTTGCATGTGCCTATTGAGGCAAGGGAGACACTTTCCAATAGAAAGGATCATATATTCCTCAAGCTAAGGGAAACATTCTCTAATATCGAGGATCTCTTTTCCTATAGTGGCATGTAGTTCTGAGACCTGGGTGCGCTAGAACTCTGGCATACTCAGTGCTAAGTGCTACTCCCAACAAAACATAAGGATACACGTAAACTGATAATCTGAAGTTAATGCCCTAAGACTAGTCAGAACCACTTTCTCTAACAAAGATCCCAAGAGCCTAAAGGACTATGAATAACTAATACTGAGGGCTCAAAACTGAGGTTCTAAGACTAGTCAGGGCTACTTTCTAATAGCAAGATACTTGAGAGTCTAAAGAACCATATACATGTTGATCATACTAAATTCATGAAAATCGTAGACCCAAATCATAGTATAAATCATGTGTAGGAAAAACCATCTATTTCAAATGGGTCATATTTTTTGAATGACAATGCTAAATTATGGTTGTCTTAGAAATCATGCTAATATCGTATCATGGACAAAATCATGAAATTGAGAGGGAAAATCATGAACATACATGGTTAGTGATCATAAGAACTTGAAATACATAGCTAATCATAGGAGATTTCATATGTAGAATCAAAACCCTAAGACATGCTTTACTAGGGAATTGAAGATTCTAAAGTTTATGAAATTAGTTGGGACAAAAAGATAAAAGGAACCGTAAGCGAGGTCCCACATACCTTATCCTAGGCCTCACAACTATCAATAGGAAGCCACAATCCTCTTATAACGTCAATCTATAACAATTATATGGATAGAAACTATAATCAATAGCTTAACGAAGAAATTCAAGTCATAGAGGCATTTTATCGAGCACCTGGAGGGCATCAGAAATTCAAACCTCTTATAAGTGGGTATCCTAATACCAACTTCTTTCTACAGCCCCTTAACAACAAGCATAACCATTAAAGCTTCAACCAAAACAACTACATCCATCCTCAACTTTAAAACAGTCTCATAAACCCTAATCCTAAGTCATCACATAAACTCATGGCTTTCTAGCATTTTCCCGTGATTCCCGACCTTAGAACATCCCTAAGGAGTAGAAAACAATACTCATGTAAGGTTTTAGGAGAGTTACTTACCGTGGAGCAAGGAGGAGTTTTAAAGAATTCAAGTTTTGAAACTCAAAGATTGTTCTTGACCTTGCTAGAGAGAGGAAGATGTGTTTTGATGTTAGAATCATGAATAAATTTATGGATTTATGTTGTAATAGGTTATAGAATGCTTACCTAGCTATAGGAGGGTTGAAGATAGTTATTGGAACTAATACGATTGATCTAGAGGCGGAACAATGCCAAAAAAATCGTTTAAGGCGACTTTAAAAGCCCTGAAACCCCCATGTGACGCCCCAAGTGATGGGCCATTAGTCCCACGACATACCATCAACTTTCCCGTCACTTTGGGGAGGAACTTCACAGTTTCCGGTTAAGGGTGACAGAGCTATATTGACGGGTCGTTATGTGCTTGACGGGTTGTCACTCTTCCCGTCATACCTGACAGTGCTCCACTAAATTGCTCATAACATTTTACTCCTAGCTCTGATTGATGTAAGGTTGGATGCATTAAAAATAAGACTCAAACAGCTATATTTGATGTATTAATCACCCAAAAGCACTTCAGAAATTAGGAGTTATGGTAGTTTGAAGTTTACCCTTACAAGAACTTATACGAAAACTCAATCGGTAAAAAAGCTCTCAAGTCAATTTTGCGCTAGAAGTTCTTTATGACCTTAATTCGCATCCAATGCACTTCCAAAACTTAAGAATTAATCTTAAAACCTAGTTTTCTTAAGGCTTTATTCGAGTTTGGGCCTATCTACACATCTAGACGGCTTTAACTTTGCCCAAAAGTTTGAGGTATTAAAATATCTCAACTCATGAGTCTTGGGTCTAGTCTTAGGGACTTTTGTGGTGTTACAGTTGATTTTCTGCCAAAAAAAACAAATGATAAAATCAGTAATTTTTTCATATCCCACCTATCAAATTAAAATCAATTCAATATTAACTATATTTCAACACTAATTGCTGTCAAATCAATTCTAAATCAACTACAACATCAATAACATACTAGTTATTGATCAAAATTAACAAATTCAATATAATAGATCCACCAAAAAAATCTACAAAGTCAATCAAAGTTTAAAGAAATCAAATATATACAAATTTTCAATTTGTTTTCAATGTTTAACAATAAAAATCCTAACAACTAAGATGTCTATTTGACATACTCGTCATCATCAGTAGAATTCTATTCATCAACCGAGGTGGGAGAAGAACGGGTCACACGTCTATGCAAAGCGCTTGCAAGGATGCTATTCACTTATTCCCTAAGTGTCTCGACGATATAGCACATGGTCTTATTTTCAGTAATTCGTCTTGCCTCGGCATCTGTCAAGGCACATGTAAGGTGTTTGATCTTCTACCACATAGCAGCGATCTGAACACCATCAACCACCTCAGATTGTCTTGAAGAGCCAACATCTTTCAGTCGAGACTTGATTTGTCAAACTGGGTTCCTAGAGCC
This sequence comes from Datura stramonium, assembly GCA_018107945.1. Taxonomy (NCBI): domain Eukaryota; kingdom Viridiplantae; phylum Streptophyta; class Magnoliopsida; order Solanales; family Solanaceae; genus Datura; species Datura stramonium. Next base: position 4,636 of record JACEIK010010264.1, read on the forward strand.
TAGGTCATAGACTCTCCCCTTTTGTCTCTCCTCCACCACTTTCTTAGTTCAGATATGGGTAGCAATATCTGGTGAAGGCTGGGTTGGCCCATCTTGGACTTGCTGAGTCTGGTTGTACTCACACAAGTGCCGCTGATAATTAATCTCCATAATCAAAAGCAAAGATAGTATATAGTTAGAGTCAAATTATTATTTTATATGTAAAATTTTCAAACTTACATAGGCTTGTTTAGCTCTTTGCTCGATCCATTCATCAGAATCTGACTCATTCTTCTTCTTTTTTATGTGGGTAGCATAAAAAGGCTCCTCCTGAGTCGGGTCGCGACCTAACTTTTTGGTCTACAAACAAAATGTAATCAAATTTAATAAATAAAATTTAGTCAACTTTATATAATTATATAAGTTACAACCATAATTGTATTACTTACTAATTTCCTAACTATCAACCCTTGGATCGTTGCACCCCCAATGTACAATGAACCACCTTTTCCTTCCCTACTGATATTTTTTTATTGTTCAGATTTGGCTAAATATTTTAGCATTCTCCAATAAGCCTGAAAAGCCTCGTAAATATGAGGTAGAAACCGATCAGATGTTCTTTTTATTTTTTTGAGCACCTCTAAACTAGTCAGATATCCTAGAACTAGACTTTCTATTGTAGGTCATGGAAATTGTCTTCTTGTATTGTGGAAGTCAAGTACATAATGTCTGCAAATCAAGTGACTAGAATTCGATGATGTACTATGAAAAGTTAACGTAAAAATTTACTAAGTAATAATTAATTTGTATAACTTAAACTGATCAAACATGCAATATCATGTCCTATGTGGAATTTCACTCCCGAATGAATAAGGTTGATCATAAAGCCTTCACATGCTCTCCCTGAGAGCATTTTCACTCTCTTTTCCTGGATAGAACTTGCAAAAAAGATAAAAAATATGTTAAGTAATAAATAATTAATTAAGATAAAAGAAATAAATCTAAATCAATTATGAAAATAAACTTACCCAAATTCATCAGGCACGATCACCAATCAACCAAAATTGTCTTTATCTCCGAGTTATAGCTCTCCATCTACTAATGTAGGTGCTGGTATGCTGTTGGTGCGGGAAGTATAATGGTTGGGTCAAGGGTGAGTAGATATATCATGTGTGTCTGATTTAGAGTTGCTATCTCTAAGTCTCAAGCTGGATAGGTGGGGAGATGAACCACCCGGGGAAGGAGTACCCAATGAATATGTTTTTTTGTGGTGGAAGCATGGCTAGAGTAGGAATGAAAGTGTGAGAAGTAGTAAATTGAGGCGCTGAAGGAGATGTACCCTGAAAATATGTGGGATTCCAAGTTCCATAGGGGACATAATACACTCGTGGAAAAGAGTGTGTACATGGAGAAGATGGAAGGCCACCAGATATAGTGCTAGAATCTAGTGGCCTCCTAGGTGCTTTCCCACTACTCTTACTCAATTTAGTACTCCTACTACTATGACCTCGATCACCATCACCTGATAAAATATGCATACAAGTTTACATTAATATATAAAAAAATTACAAGTATTAAATATAATTGTGTAAAAGAAATACCCCAAATTGCTCGTCGTCATTCTCTCATTCTTCCTCCTCGCTTCTTTCATTTTTATCATTTTTTCATTCTTCCTCCTAAATTATTTCATAATCATCATTTGATTTTTTTTCTCCCCATTTGGTTTATTTTCATCATCTGATTCTTCCTTAATATTTGCAATGATAGTTATCTCATCATCAGAAATTTCTTCTAATATGTGTTCAGGATGTTCTAAACTATTTTCTAACTCAGCAACCACTGTTTGATGAAAAACCACCACATTATTTTGGTACATCACATCTAACACATTATGAATTTCGATCACCCATGATCTTAGTCTTTATAACCATCCACCAATTAGCCTTATCTGTATGCAAATGATATATAACATAATATACCTACTTAGCATTTTGTGCAATGATAAAAGGATCATTACAATCATATTGTCTTGTGCGCTTGACTTCAATTATATTATGTTGTTGATTCACCTTAGTACGTCTATGTGATAGATCAAACCACTTACAACGAAATAGTACTATCTATTTTATCGTCCATCCAGGATACTTAACTTTCATGATCTCCTGTATCACACCATAATAATCAATAGTTTTGCTATTATCATTTATGTTACCTTTAATGCACACTCCGCTATTATTGGATTACTATCACCGTCATCATTGTGATTTAACCTATGTTTTATACTTGACACTTGCTCCCCGAAGTAGTAAGAACAAAAATAAGTAGTTTTCTTTGTGCAATAAGCTTCACAAATAGATATCCTTCAATCTTAGACCTCTATTTAGCAGTTCTTTTGCACTTGTCAATAGTTCTGTATAATTTGATGTTATTTAGTAATAAATTAAGAAAAATGACTTAATTCATTCATGGTTTATAAAGTTAGAATCGTTATCTCTCAAATGGTTACATCCATCTATAATGAATTGGGCTCCCAATGTGTGTCTCATGTATGAGGTGAATCAATAGATGTTATACCACACCATAGAAGCCACATATGAAGATCTTTTCCAACTTAGTGGTAATCACAGGAATATTCTGATCCATCCTCTCTAAGTTACCCTCCAGAAATAGTTAGAACACAAATCTTTGAATAACAAACTTACCTCTGTGATTGATTTTCATATCCTATCTGATAGGTGGGTTAAATGTGGTAGGGATCAAAATTTTCGTGAAAGTATGGAAATCGTGTCTTTTCATACCACACAACTTCTCCTCATTCACATTTGCACATTTTCCCAATTTTGAAGCATAGCCCTCAGGCATCAAATTCTTGACCCACTCACAAATCTCTCATTTCTCATTCAATGTGAATAAAAAGCTCTCTTTGGGCTTTAATAGTTTATTATTTTGTGATTCCTATAATCATAATTCATTTTTCTTGCAATATTCTCTTAAGTCTATTATGGCTTTTGGATTATCTTTTATCTTACCATCTATCACTATGTTGAATAAATTATTAAAATTATTTTTTTATCATGCATCACATTAAAATTATATCATAGAAGATTATCCTTCCAATATGGAAACTCCCAAAATATGCTCTTTTTAGTCCAATTATGTCAAACACTATATCTAGAAAGTCTAGAAGGTGTAGCTTCTGTAACCTTAGGCAACTGACACACTCTCTCCCAAATTTCATTTTCTAACACTGATTGGGGTGACAGATCATTTTCAATCTTATTCTTTCTAAATGTATGTTTCATTTTTCTAAACTCATGATCCATTGGCAAGAACCTATGGTGACAATCAAATTATGAATTTTTACGATCATGTTTTAAAGTTAATGCTTTACTATTTTCATACAATACGAGCAAGCTAACTTCCCAGTAATCATCTAACTAGAAAACATACCATACACAGAAAAATTATTAATAGTCCACATTAAAAAAACACATGAAAAAAGAAATTCTACTAAGTTAATATATCATATGTCACTACACCTTTAGACCATAATGGCTTTAGCTCGTTTATCAAAGGTCGCAGATAAACATCAAGAAGACCTTTTGGATTACAAGGACCTGGGACAATACAACTTAGGAATATGTAGGGACATTTCATACACATTTTAAATGGAAAATTATAGAGAGTAAATAATACAGGACAACAAGAGTATGGTGCAACAAAAATAGAGAATATGAAACCATATGCACATAAGCGCAATTTAACATTTATTGGTTTACTAGCAAAATTAGGATAAGTTCTATCAAATTTGTCACGACCCGAATATAGGCCCGGATCTAGACATGGAACCTAGAACCATAAATGGCTTCAAGTTGACCCATGGCATGAACATAAAAACTAAAGCTCAACATACGCAAAGCGTAAAATTGAATTCTGAAATAGCAGAAGTCTGAATAATAAAACACCTATCCAACGGAGATATCAAAACACTGAATCCAAAGCTGAATATATAACTCTATGTCTGAAAAATCCTCTAACATACTGAAGAGCTGCTGGGACAACACCCCCAACTAGCTCATTAGAAGTCTAAAACTAAAAATGACAATAACACAACTAACTGAAGGTCATCGAAGGATGAGGACTCACCAACATTGTTGTCTGAGCTAAACTCTAGAAACTGGCTAGCAACGAGACTAGGTCTAAATGTCTGAGCCTGTATCATGAAATGATATAGCATAAAGTATGTGGTCAACACTTGAAATGTATTGAGTATGCAAGGTAAGTAAAAAAGGCTAAGTACAAGCTAAAAAAACATGCATAACATAAATCATATCATTATAAGATTTTGAGAGTAAGGATTGCATGCTAAAATCTGAAAACATGAACAAACATAAGTTGAACCTCATAACTGAATTGAATGACCCAAAGTAGAAACTAAAATTCATAAGTAAAACTGATAAACTGATTATTGGGTCAAACCTACTGAAAACATGATATCTTAACTGATGAAAATGCATAACTAAAATCATGAGTAACAATGGGAGACTCACCATATAACCGACACTATCATGATATATCTTATGTGATCCCAACTATTACACTCAAATGGGCAGAGCCGTCGAAAGCCTTACCAAGGCTAAGGGCGCTACCATAATATCGATATCAAGTTGAGGGTCTGTTTAGGACAGGGGAAGCTCACAACGGAGGTCCCAAAGTAACTGCATAATCCTATAATTGGCACGTAGTTTTGAATCGGGGTTTTCCTGAACCCCTAGCCTACTCAGTGCTAGACACTTCTCCCAAAAACATGCAAATGCTCTCCATCATTTTTCAATGAAGTTGATATGTAATAACATGCATAGTCTGAAATCTGAATATGGGAAGCCTTGGCTCAAAACATACCACAAGATGAAAGTGGAAGTATCGACTCCAAACCATATGGTAAGCTGATATTATAAAACTGAACTGAATCATGAAAACATACTTAAATCATGTGGGCTTGCCCAAAATATTAACATACTTGAAATGGACTTAATAGATAAAATCATGGATTCATACATGGGTAAATCATGAATATTCTTTCATGCTAGATATCTCATCATACTAGAAAGCATAGATCATAAACTTGACTTCTCATGAAATTTGCATAATTGGTCATAATTCTTCTAAACCTTGAAATCATGTATTTGTTATCAGTTTGCCTTATCTTGCGCATATTTACATGCCCATATGCTATTTTATAACTTGGTTTAGTCAAGTTTATCAATTTATTTAATTACATTCTCATGTAATTTTATATGTATGTATGCATGAACTAACCAAGGTGATTAGCCCATGTTGTAGGTGAATTATGCTTAGGAAGGGTTGAATATGACAATACACAAGCAAGGAGGATTTTCATATGTAGTTTGGATGACAATTGCAAAAAATGGCATGAAGAATAGCCTACCTCACAGCGTAGTGTGCCATGCCGACTGACCTGCACGAGAGGTGCCTGTCACGCCTGTGCGTGTGCGCGCTAGGCGTCGTACCACGCTAGGTCATGCGTGCACGAGAAGAAAATGGAGCCAATGCTTGCGCGCTACTACCGCGTCACGCCTGTGCGGGCTGCGTGACCAGCGCCATGCCATGCCAGGAAACGCGCATAGCCTGCACCCAAGACTTGCCATCCGATAGAGAAACAGTAGGGCAGCGTGGCACGAAGCTGGTCCACCCACGGCCAATTTTTACAAATGTTCATTTACTATAAATTAAACACTTAGTATTTTATTTCATTTTATCACGTATTTTATTTGTAAAAGTAGGGAGGAGCTAAGGGAGAAATGAAACCTAGGGTTCAAATTCTTTACTTCTCTTTTAGCCATTCTTGTAAGTACTTGAATTCAAACATATTTTTGAATCATTGTATGAAATGAGTGGCTAAAACCTTTCTTCTAGGGTTGAGGCCACATGACATGAATGTAATTGCATGAATTCATCTTTGGTTTGAGTTTTCTTTGTTTTTTTGTCTTGCATTCTTGTTAATCATCATTTTAATGCTTAATCACCACTGAAATGTACTTGTTAAGCTTAGGCAAAGCTTGAAAGCGTAACCCTATGTTAGAACTAAGAATGCAGGGAGCAAGTTCTTGTCTTCAAGATAGTATTTGCTGTTAGGATAGCAATTATACCTAATTCGCCTTGCTTGGTTAATAAAATAGGAAGATAGCTAGACACTTAGGATTAAATTGTAACATCATTACTCTCAGACGTAGTTGTGAAGTTAATTCTAGGCTAAATAATGAGAGTTACGAAAGCCCATAATCAAGGGCATAAACCCATGAACCACATCCATGTTGTTACTTGCACATGAATTAGGACGTCACATCCCCGCTCAACAATGTAGGTGTGAAACTAATTTGTTGTGTTTAGAGGCTCGAAAACCATGAACATTGCATATTAACTCTATGAGACAAACAAATTCATTTTGAAAAATGCATAAGTGTTAGTCGAGAGTAAAACACCAAAAGAATGAAAAAGGTTCAAATGAGCTCAACTCAAACTTTTTCATTATACCATATTATACCAAGCACCAAATTCACCCGAAACCAACATCACAAAAATTTTAAATTACCCCTTACCCCACACTTAAAATATGTTATATTTGTAAAGCATGAATTAAAATTAAAACAAGGGTTAGGGATACTTTCTGAGGCCTCTAGGCCTATCTGAAAGCATGTTTTAATTCATTAAAGAACACGTGGGCCACCGACCCCATACTTGTAATTTTTCATTCTCCTTAGCTTCTGCTTCTCAGGGTACTCAGACTTCCCCAGAATTCGTGCTTACTTCACAAAAAACAAAACAAAAGTGAAAATAAACAAAATCACAAACAAAATGAAAGAAATTTTACCTATTGTACTCTTGGGTTGCCTCCAAGAAGCGCCTGGTTTTACGTTGCAGCACAACGTGACCTATCCTCTTCTGGATATCCTCAAACAAGTATTCCCTTTTGGGAACCATCTCCTCTTCTTCTTATTTTTAGAGGGAACAGCCTCTGCCCTGTCCCTCTTTTCCTCCATCACCTTCTTCAACTTCTGTCCCCCATCAGACTCAAGCTTAAGTGTCAACATATCTTGCAACAGTGGACCCATGGAATCTACCACCCCACACTTAGCATCTGTGACCATACTGTAGTTGTGTGTGTGGGTTGATCTCCCAGTAGAATCTGAAGAGCTCTTCCTCATCATTGACACTCATTTTAAGGGTACCTGCTCTCACATCAATAATAGCTCCACCAGTGGCCAGGAATGGCCATCCTAGGATTAGGGGTACCTTTTCATCAACTTTAGAATCTAGAATGATGAAATCAACACGTATAATACATTTACCTACTTTGATGAGAAGGTCCTCAATAATCCCCTCTGGGCCACCATAGACTTGTCTTCCAGCTGCAGCATCACTCTTGTGGGCCTTGGCTTCCCCAAACCTAGTGTGTTGAATAGAGATAGGGGCATCAAATTCACTGTTGCCCCTAAGTCACACAAGTCCCTCATTATTCCAGCTTCACCTATTTGTACTAGGAGGGTGAAACGCCCTAGGTCTTTCAACTTTTTCGGCATGTTGCTCATCACCCTGTAACTGTACTCCTCAGTAAGTGCCATAGTCTATACATCCACCAGCCTCACTTTTTTGGCCACCAAATCTTTTAATTACTTGGCATACTTCTTCATACCCTACAAAACATTAAGTAAGGGCAAATTGATGTGAAGTTCTTTGAAGATATCAAAGAACTTCTTGGAACATGCTTCCTCCTTGCTCTTCTTGAGCCTTTGTGGGAATGGTGGTGGTGGACTCTGTGCTGGCTGCAATGATGATTGTGCATTTTATGTTGCATCACTCTAATTATCTCCTCTATCAACTTATGGACCCGGTTTGACTAGCTCTGGCTACACCTCATTTTTATTCTCATACTATGGTGCATCAGCTAACTACTTGCCACTCCTCAGACTGAAGGCATTGACTAGTCAGGAGTTTGTATCTATATCACTTGGTAGCCCTACCTAAGGTCTGTTATGTTGAGCAACTGCCAATTGACCCATCTGCTTCTCTAAGTTTTTGGTGACCATCTGTTGATTCTTAAAGTCTGAGGCGATCCTTGCCTGATTTTCTACCAACTGGGTCTGGGTGGCCATGATTTTCTACAATATCTCCTCAATGTTGCTATTGCTAGATTGACCACTATTTTGCGTGTTCTGATATTCGTACTGTTGTTGCTGAGGCTGCTGGTAGCTTTGACTCTGATTACCACCCCAAGAAAAATTTGGGTGACTCTGCCAGTTCTTGTTGTAGGTGTTTCCATAATTCTGATTGTTCCTCTGCACATTACCTACAAAATTGACTAACTTTGGATTGGCCCCGCAAGAGTATGCAATGTGCCCATTTGTTTCCACAAATCTCACACCAGCTAGGAGCTGGTTGAATTGCATTAACTTGTCCCTGTGACTGAGTCATACTCAATTTTGTGAATTGAGTCATCATTTGGTGCTGCAATGAAGCTAATCGTGCTGCCTGTGCTGCCAAAGCATTAACACTATCTACCTCAATCAGCCCTACTGCTCTAATACCTGCCCCTACGCATGACTTGTTGTGCAACTCCATATTCCCTTGAGAAATTCTATATAGTAGAATGTAGAACTCATCATCTATCTTCGTAAGTGTCTACCCACCCGATGAGGAGTCTAGGAAAATTTTAGTCTGTGGGTATAGACTTTCCACAATTTGGGATAACACCTCCTTTGACTACTAATGATGGGGGCAGTCTCTCAACAATGACTTGAACCTCTCCCGATCCAAGTATAAGTTCTCCTCAGGCCACTGCTTGAAACATAGGATCTCACTTCTGAGCTTGGCAGTCTTGCCTGAAGGAAAGAATCTGATGATGAACTTCCTTGCTAGGTCATCCTAGGATGTGCTGGAATTCGGTGGCTCTTCCTTCAGCCACCTCTTCGCCTCTCCCAAAAGTGAAAATGGGAAGAGGGTAAGTCTGACATAATCAGTTGACACTCCGATGGGGATGAAAGTGTCACTGATTTCCAAGAAGTTTTGTAGGTGTTGTTGTGGGTCTTCATGTGTCATTCCTATGAATTGACCACTAGAGTGAAATAGCTGCACCATGTTCTACTTTAGCTCAAAGTTGCCTTCAGGCTCTGGTTTGCGGATGTTGGAGGTCATATTCATCACGAGTGGGATTGCCACTTTGCGAATTGGTCGGGCTGCCATTGGCTATGGAAACAAATCTTCTTGCCCAACTTGTGGATCTTGTTTTCGTTTAAGAATCTTCTCCTGTAACAGCTGCAACTTTCGCTCAAGAGCCTCTCTCTGCAGCAAGTGCAAATGTCATTTAGGCTCCAATAATGGGTCCACCAATTCTCAATTCCTTTCAGTGCTGCAAGGACAAATCTGTTACCTGCAATAAAGCAGACTAAGACCAAGATTTTCAACACTTAAGAAAAATAAAAATTTACACAAAAACTAAAAATTCACCAGAAGATGCAAGTCCCCGGCAATAGCGCAAAAAACTTATTGCGCCCCAGCGCACGCGCAAGTATACGCGGTTGTACAAGCAGTAAAGTGACTCTTAAGAGCAAGATGTTGAACCCACAGG
>JACEIK010010264.1:14536-43757 GCA_018107945.1 Datura stramonium
GATTGATACCTTAGTCCAGTCCCTGTGGGATCGATACTTGGCTTATTTGAGCCATTTTACTACTTGTTCGACCACGTGCACTTGCGTGTAGTCATCCAAAAGAAACCGAACAGTTTCTATCCTAACCGCGAATCCTATCGTAAAGATAAGAACTTGCTTCCTACATTCTTGTGGTCTAGCCTAGGGTTACTCTTTTGAGATTTTACCTAATCTTAACAAGTTCTTTTTCATGGTGATCAAGCATAAAAACAATAATAATGAAGAATGCACGGCAAAACAACAACTAAAAACTCAAACCGAAGATGAACTCATGCATTTACAATCATATCATGTGGCCTCAACCCTAGAGGAAGGGTTTTAGCCACTCATGTTCGTACAAATACTCAAAAACATAATTAAAGTAATGTACTTACAAGAGTAGTTAAAACAAAATGAAAATTAATGAACCCTAGGTAGAGTTCTTCACTTCTCCCTTCACTCCTTTATGTTGTTCTCAAAAATATTTCGTGATAATGAATTTAGAAGCTAAGGGTTCAATTTATAATAAGTTGGAAAAATGCAAAATTTGGCCTGTGGTGAAACAGCTCCTTGCCATGCTGCCCATCACGTAGATTTGCCTCCGTGACACACTGACTATCGCAGAGATTTGCCTCCGTGACACTCTGCTGTCGCAGATGCTCACTGTTTGGCATCCCCTGCTCATATAAATTAATTCTTTGCTCCGTGGCACATTGTTGAATGCTCCAATGCTTCTCCATGGCACGGAGTTGACTCCAAATGTCCTTTTTAGCTGGTCTCATCATCCAATCCATCCCTTAACATTTATCTTAGATTAGGACCATTATCTTCACATTGATCTCCATACATTTGAATTTCAACCTACAAAGAGAGCTGATCATATTTGTTAGTCCATGGCCACAAATTACACAAAATACATGAGATTATTCTTAAATTAAGGTAGAACATGGGTATAAAATAGTATTTGGGCATGTAAATATGCCCAAGATCACTACCCCACACTAAAAGCCTTGTTCGTCCTCGAACAAATCCTTTACATCTCATGCATAAGGAAGACTCACAAATTACCAATTGACGTATGGGGACTCAAATTAAGGATACAATGACCAATTTAGATGAAAAGTTCAAATAAAGCATTCTATATATATAATATATAACACAATTCAAATCCAATACAACCAAGTTAAGNATATATAATATATAACACAATTCAAATCCAATACAACCAAGTTAAGACCTTCTAGCCTCAAGAATCGACTCTACAACCACAACAAACTCATGCACATTAGCCAATCAAGAAGTCCAACATGAATTCTATCTTTCCTCAAACATGTGCTCTCATAACAAGAGAGATACCCATTTTTCACTCGTAAGTTTTCCAATTATAACATGTATGGGTATATGAATAAGAATTCAGCTCACTCTCACAAAGAATTCACATGCATCATATATTGACCCATAAGCTTGCCTTTAGTATTACTCCGCTAATTTAGGTATGTTTGAAGGTAAGATAAAGTAGGGCTTATCAGGTTGTAATGTAAGCTAAGGGACAAGTAGGTACTATTCTAGCCAGTAATAGTGGCAATCTTCCCCAAGCGCTTTTAATACATCACACTTTCATTACAGATATCTCTTCTCTTACTTCACCTTTATTCTTTTCACTCATAAATTTCCTCTTTTGTTTCTCGATTTCTTTAAGCACACTTAGGTTATTAGTAAGGAGTACTTAAGAAACTTTTTCATTCTATTTTTCTCTTACTCCCTACCAATACTCATGCATTTTCAAACAAGTGCACCTCTAATCTTTTCCTCAACTCCCACAACCGTTATTTTTCCTTCCTTTTCACGATTCTCACTCCTTTTCTCTTGTGGATTTTTCACTTAAGCGCTTAGGAGTTTTGGATTAACTTCAAGGCTATTGAAAAAAAAGGATTAATCTTATGTTGCAGCTATCGAAGAATAGGCTTAAGGATCAATGGGGCTAACTAGGATCAGACATTCAAGGTAGGTAAAGCGAGGGAAAAAAAATTAGGCGCATTCAAAGAAATGCCTAAATCATCTCCTACAATCAACATCCCTCATTTCATTTTGTATACACACAAGACAAGTTCTAGACACTACACAATAGCATGGAATATTCAAAAACCTTACCCTCATAGCACAAGCTCAATTCAAGACAGATTAAGTAGACTCTTAACTCAGCTAATCACAAGAATTCAAAATTAATCTTTAAGCACATAGAGTCACATTCAAGAGCCTAGGTGTCTCAACCAAAGTTATACAACTGGTTAACATGCTTCCCAATTAAAACCACTTGCATCTTATAATCATGGACAACACATAACAAGAACATCAAACTATCAATTAGCTCAGGGTTCAAACACAACACCTATTGACTACTTTTCCCTCAAGACGGTTGTCATCCATCCATCATCAGGAAAAATCCCTAACTATGACTGAAAAGTTATGTACAAACAAATGAAAATTTTTATTCTTAGTTAAAAGTGCCCCCTTCGAAAAAGAACCGAAAAGAAAAACCAAAGGGTGGGTGAACTATGCTCAATTCAATTTTTTTCAACAAAAACATTATACCCAGCACCATATTCACCCGAAATAACTTAGCACAAAATTCTGAAATTTCCCTCACCCCACACTGAAAAAGATGTTATGTCCCCAAAGCATCAATTACAATTAAAACAAGCGTGAGAGATACTTCTGAGGCCTCTAGGCCTAGCTAACAACATGTTTTTCTCCATTTTTGAACACGCGGGTCATTGACCCTACACTCATCTTTTTTTCATGCTCCTTAGCTTTAACTTTCATGGGTACTCGGACTTCCCCTGAATCTGTGCTTAAAAACCAACATAAACAACAAGTGAAAAATAAACAAAATTACAAACAAACTAAAAAGAAAGTGTACCTGTGGTATTCTTGGGTTGCCTCCCAAGTATCGCCTTATTTTACGTCGCGGCACGACACATCAAGTTTCACCACTTTTCCCTCCACTTGAGGATATGAATCTCACCCCTAATTTCTTCTCCAGTTTCCTCTTATGCTCCAGGGGTGGTGGTGAAAAAATGAAAGGACCAAGAAATAGATGTCGCCTCTGGCACTTACTAGCCCTTACGTAAGTGAAGTCATTTTGTCTCTCGGAATCAGCAAATTTCAGAATATACGGGGCTTGTTCCTCAACTAAATCTTTCTCTAAAAGCTTGGAAGAATCTATTTATAGGTTGTCAACCAAACTTAATGTCGAGAAATGCTTCGAGTGGGGTACAATACACCACAACTCTGAAACTGCATTGTGCTTCACCTCCTTACTTGTGCACACCTTCTCCATATCAACATTTGACTCCACATGAATGTCAAATGGTTGGAACTCTATCTCTCCTTTCATGAATGGATTGGCCATATGTGTGAGACCATCATGGAGATTCTCAGGATCTTCTAACTATTGAGCTTGTTCCAAGAACTCACCATTTTCTTCTCCTTGCAGTCCCTCTTGAGTATTGGCTAAGACTGTTACTTGCAAATCAACCCAAGCTTCAGCCTCAGTCATCAACTCTGTGAACTTGGCTCTTATCATTTCTAGGGCCTCTCCATTTTCTTTAGTATGAAACCCTATTACTTCCTTCTGCTCCCTCATCACTTCTATCTGCACAATGAACTATTTTAACATATTTTTGTGTTCCAAGTCCGCCTTTTCATCATTCTTATACTCATAAAAAATAATAGAAGGATCATAATAGGGGCTTGGGGAAGGGGCATATGAATTTAGACAACCATTCCAATGGCCATCCTGACCACCACATATACTACAAGTGTGACAGTGTTGCCACAAGTGGGGTCCTCTATAATTCAGACAAGACTCATTAAAATATGAGTATCCACCATTCAACCCATTTGTGTGTCCATGATGTCATGTCAAGAAAAGTATCAAACTCAAAACAAAAATAAAATAAATCTAAAGATAATGTTTTTTTCAACACTTAGAAAATTTTATATCAACACCGAAATAAGAAATTCACCAATTTTTCCAGTCCCTGGCGATGGCGCCAAAAACTTGTTACGCCACAGCACACGCGGTCATACAAGTAATACAGTGGCTTTTTTAAGAGCCGGATGTCAAACCCACAGGGACTGGACTAATTCAGTGAATATTCAAGTTCAACTGTTAGTTAACCTTAACAAGTGTTGATTTAAGAGATTTTTGGATACTTGTAATTAAATGTAGGTGTGATAACAAAACAATCGCGAAACAATACAAGAAGCAACTAGAGTTAAGGCCTGATAATCATGCAATGCTACAATTCACAATGGTTCAAGTATGAAAACTTCTGTTGTTGTCTCACAGAGTTAAAATGCAGTGTTCATGGTCTCTCGAGCCTCTAAACACGACAAACTAGTCTCACACCTACATCGTTGAGAGGAGATTTGACGTCCTAATTCGTGAGCAATTTACTACGTGGATGTGGTTTACGGGGTTCATGCCCTTGATTATGGACTTTCGTACCTCTAATCATTTAACCTGAGTTAGCTTCACAACTACTGTTGTGAGCGATGATGTGACTATTCTGAATTGGTGTCTCGCTATCATCCCGTTTTATTAACCAAGAAGGGAAAATTAGGTATAGTTTCTATACTAACCGTGAATGCTATCGTAAAGATAAGAACTTTCTTCCTACATTCTTGTGTTCTAGCCCAGGGTTACTCTTTCAAGCTTTTACCTAAGCTTAACGAGTTTTTCTTCATGGTAATCAAGCATAAAAACAACAATAATGAAGAATGCACGACAAAACAACAACTAAAAACTCAAACCAAAGATGAACTCATGCATTACAATCATATCATGTGGCCTCAACCCTAGAGGAAGGGTTTTAGCCACTCCTATTTGTACAAATACTTAAAAACATAATAAAAGTAATGTACTTACAAGAGTAGTTAAAAGAGAATGAAAATTAATGAACCCTAGGTAGAGTTCTTCACTTCTCCCTTCGCTCCTTTCTGTTGTTCTCAAAAATATTTCGTGATAATGAATTTAGAAGCTAAGGGCTCAATTTATAATACGTTTGAAAAAATGCAAAATTTGGCATATGGTGAAACAGCTCCATGCCACGCTGCCCATCGCGGAGATTTGCCTCCGTGACACGCTGGCTATTGCAGAGATTTGCCTCCGTGACACTCTGCTGTCGCGGATGCTCACTATTTGGCGTCCCCTGCTCATATAAATTAATTCTTTGCTCCGCGGCACATTGTTGAACGCCCCAATGCTTCTCCGTGGCACGGAGTTGACTCCAAATGTCCTTTTCAGCTTGTCTCATCATCCATAATCCGTCCCTTAACATTTATCTTTAAGATTAGGACCATTATCTTCACATTGAGCTCCATACATTGGAAATTTCAACCTATAAAGAGAGCTAATAATATTTATTAGTCCATGGACACAAATTACACAAAATACATGAGATTATTCTTAAATTAAGGTACAACATGGGTAAAACATGGGTATAAAATAGTATTTGGGCATGTAAATATGCCCAAGATCAGCAGCACTGAACCTAAATTTCCGAGTGTAATACTTCAAAAGTGCCTAAGACTAGATCCGAGATTTAAAAATCGAAGTTGGCTGAATATGGGAAAAAATTCCACAGTATGGGTTACCTAACTGATCGTTGGTCCAACCAACGATCCCTGGGTGGCATCCGTGGTGAGATACTACAGGGGCAGAGTTGGGAGTAACGGGTCTAGAAATGACCCGTTGCCAGATGCGACGAGTCGTTATTTGTGGTCGTAGGGAGACTGACCCCTGGTCAAGGATGAAGTGACGAGTTGTAGAACGACCTGTTGCAGGTAACAATGGGTCATGGTCAATGGACATGGGAAGGAGTATTAAAACCTCCAATAAATGTAACGGAAGGAAACCACGACTCGTTGGAAGGGAGAATGAGTCGTGGTGTGGCTCCAGGGAAGACTTGGTACAGATAGTCAAGGGGAAACAACGGACGACCTAAGGGACCGTTGTATGAAGTAATGACTCATCTTGTCGAGTAGTGGAATTGAACCTGAGAATATGAAGTTGGGAAGTGGAGATGAAGGATGGATACCACGAGTCGTGGTATCCAAGAACGACCCGTTAGGACGATCGTTGTTACCACCACTTTAGAAATTTCAAGAATTTCATTAAGGGAATTTTCGTTATTTTTAAGCCCTAAGGTCCTAAACTACATCGTTTAAGGCTCGAAATGCAGTTTTTTATGAGTGTAAAACCTATCCTAGGCTCATCAATATCTATGCATGCAATGGTAGAAAATTAGGGAGGTGATCAAGCTTGTTCATCTTCAAGTTTTCCTTCAATTTTCCATTGGGCTTTCAAGGAGTGGTGAAATTTGATCTTCTCCAGGTATTTAGGGTTATGAATAGGTGAATCCTTTCACACCCATGCCCAATCCCTCTCTAAATTATGAATTTCTGATGTCAAATCTATGGGGTTTTAACCCAATACATGAAATTCCTAATCACTACGTGGGTATGATTTAAATGTGTATGTACTATTGAATTATGATTCATGGGAAAGTTTTATGTTATTTACAATTAAAAATCATGTTCTAAGTTTATTAAATAAAAATGCCCAATTTTGGGAAGTTCATAATAGATGAGATTTGTGATGAATGTATGATTATGATGAGATATTATGATGAAAAGCATATTTTGAAGCTACCCATGTTTATAATCATGTTTTCAAAATGAATTGAGTATTTTCAAGCATGTTAAGGCATTGGTCAATGCCCACATGTTCAAGTATGATTTATGATTTTTCCGAATTAAGCTTACCACATGGTTTTGGAGCGAAGACTCCCAATTATCTTTTAGATTGTGGTACATTTTGAGATAAAGCTTCTCATATGCATGATTTCAGATTTGAGATGTATCTTATTATTGAGCTTCGTCAATTAATGATGGTAATCTTTGTTTAAAAACGATGGAGAGCATATGCATGTTTTTGGGAGTAGTGTCTAGCATCGAGTGGGCTATGGGTCGATCACCCTATGCCTCAAAACTACACACCAATATAGTTTTATACTTATATATATTACTTCGGGACCTCCCTTGTGAGCTATACCTAGCCCTATTGGGCCAAGATCTTGATATCGATATCATGGTATCGTCCTTAGCCCTGGCAAGGCTTTGGACGGCTCTACTCACTTGAGTGTGATAGTTAGGACCATGTAAGCTCTATCATGGTATGTCGGTTAAAAGATGAGTCTCCCATTGTTCCTCATGATTTCAATTATGCATGTTCACCATTCATGAGATTTATACATGTCTATATATTTTCTAAAGCAGGTTTGACCCAATGTTCATCTTTATGTAGGATTATCAGATTTCTGCCTTGGGTCAATTAATTCAGTTATGATGTTATGTTAGAATGAGATCGTGATTTCAGAAAGAATGCATGCAATACCTACTCTCAGATTCTTATTGTTTATGTTTTACATTATGCATGTCTTTAAATGATTTTACTTATTTAAGCAATTTTACTTACCTTGCATACCCGGTACATCCACATACTAACCACATACTCTATGCTGTATCATTTCATGATACAAGCTACGATATTCAAACCCAACATCGTTAGTAGTTCATCTCAGAGTTTTGCATCCAACTCTTCGTGAGTCCTCATTCTCCAAGGACCAGTTGATATCAGTTATCTTTTCATGTTCGGTTTTCTAGACTTGCCGGGTTAGTTGGGGGTTTTGTCCCATCAACCCATCAGAATGTTAGAGGCTTTCAGACTAAATATAGTATTCAGCTGTTATAAATGTAGTACGTTCCGTTTTCTATGTTATGTCATGTTTATGATTCCGTTATGTCGTTATGCTAAATATTCTACTTTATTGATATTGGGTTAGATGTATGTTCATTTTATAGGTCAACATGGAGTCTCTCGGGGCTCCTTGTACCGTGTCTTGATCCGGGCCTCCGTTCGAGTCGTGAAAAACTTGGTATCAGAGAAATAGGTTTCCTGTGTCCTAGGGTGTCTGAAAGCTGCGTTAAGTAGAGTCTTTTTCATGGGTGTGAAGTGCGCCACACTTATGACGAAGAGGTTACGAAATGTTTAAGAAATATTCCCTTCTTTCATGATCTATGTCGTGCGATGAAATGTCTCCCTATCCTTCTAATTTTTGATATTCGCATTTGTAGAATCATGGCTCCCCAAAGAGTAAATGGTAGAAGGAATGGGAATGAAGATGGCCACCAGGATGGCAACGAAAACGGGCACCAGTAGGCCCCAGGAGCATTATGCACTAGAGCTAGTTGCCCATGCTGAATTTAGGGCAGCTATTGAGATGCTTGTGCAAGCCTTGACTGCTCAAGTCAATCAGCAGGCTGTTGCGCATGTCCCAAAATATGGCAATGCGGCGGCGGCTCGAGTCAGGGATTTCTTGAGAATGAACCCTTGAGAGTTCCTCGGGTCAAAAGTAGATGAGGACCTGCATGAGTTCATTGATGAGATTGTGAAGATCATACAGGTCATGGGGTGAATGAGATTGAATGTGCATAGTTGGCCTCATACTAGCTGAAAGGGGTCACACACATCTAGTTTCGATAATGGAAAGATTGTAGGGCCGCCGGTGTAGATCCTGTAACTTGGGAGGAGTTCCATGCTGCCTTCATAGATTGGTTCTTCCCTCCTGATATGCGGGAGCTGAAGGCATCTGAGTTCGTGAATCTTAAACAAGGGAGAATGAAGGTGCAGGAGTATGCCCTTAAGTTCACTCACCTATCGAAGTATGCCTCGGAGTTAGTGGCTGATCGGAGGGCGCGGGTGAGCATGTTTGTTCATGGTATGGAGGACAATTTGGACAAAGATTGTAGGACCGCTATGCTCCACCAGGATAAGAATTTCCTTCGGATAGTTTTGTATGCCCAGCAGATGGAGGCGGCGCATATGAGAGAAGGGAGGCCAAGAGGGCCAGGACTAATAGTCACAGATTCTCACAACCGAGGTTAGGTGGTGGGCACTGATAGTAGACCCACTAGAGATCTTCAACCCCAACATCTTTAGCATTGAGTGTGCCATCCAGGACTAGGCATGATCATAGGGGCGAGCATCAGGCTCGAGGGGTTAGAGCAACAGACCTGTAGATTCTAATATCCCAGCTTGCCGCAGATGTGGTCGGGGCCACACAGGCCAGTGCATGGAAGGTTCAGGTGCTTGCTTCGTGTGTGGGACCAGACACATGCACAGAGATTACCTGGCAGTGAGAAAGGACCATGATGGGGGCCGAGGCCCAACATCTAGTTCAGTAGCCCCACCCGTATGCTCAGAACATCAGGGGGCGTCTACCAGCATAGGTGGCGGTCAGCGCCAAAATAGATTCTATGCCTTAGCATCCCGCTAGGAGTAGGAGGTCTCCCCAGATGTAGTCACTCATATATTACGAGTTTTCAATTTTGATGTATATGCTTTGTTAGATCCGGGGGCTACCTTATCTTTTGTGACACCTTATGTGACCAGTAGCTTTAGAGTCAATCTCGAAGTCTTGTTAGAACCCTTCTTAGTCTCTACTCCAGTAGGTGATTCAGTTGTAGCTAGACGGGTGTATAGAGGTTGCCCCGTCTCAGTCCATCAGAAAGTCACCTCAACTGACTTGATAGAGTTATCCATGAACAATTTTGATGTTATCCTCGGCATGGATTGGCTATTTGCATGTTATGCCTCAGTTAATTGTAGAACTCGGGTAGTAGAGTTCAGATTTCTGGGAGAGATAGTCTTAGAGTGGAAGGGTAGTTCAGCTGTGCTTGTAGGTTGTTTCATTTCCTACCTTAAGGCCAGAAAGATGATTTCCAAAGGTTGTGTGTACCATCTAGTTAGGTTTAAGGATGTGATGTCCGAGACCTCGACTATCCAGTTTTCTCCAGTAGTATGTGAGCATCCAGAGGTCTTTCCTGTTGATCTACCGGGAGTCCCTCCCAAGCCGTAGATTGATTTTGGCATTGACCTTCTCCCCGACACGCAGCCTATATCTATTGCTCCCTACAGAATGGCTCCAGCCGATATAAAGGATTTGAAGGAGCAGTTGAAGGACCTGTTAGATAAGGGTTTCATTAGAACGAGCAAGTTCCTATGGGATGCACCAGTTCTTTTTGTCCGAAAGAAAGATGGTTCCCTTCGCATGTGTATTGATTATTGGCAATTGAACAAGGTTACCATCAAGAACAGGTATCCTCTACCCAGGATTGATGATTTATTCAACCAGCTTTAGGGTGCCAAGTGCTTCTCGAAGATAGATCTCAGATCTGGGTACCATTAGCTCAGAGTTTGGGAGAGCGATATCTCGAAGACAACCTTTAGGATGCGGTATGGTAATTATGAGTTTGTAGTTATGTATTTTGGACTAACAAATGCTCCTGCAGCTTTTATGGACTTGATGAACAGGGTGTTCAAGCCATACTTGGATATGTTCATAATTGTGTTTACTGATGACATCCTGATATATTCTCGGAGCGAGGAGGAGCATGCCGCTCATTTGAGAGTAGTGTTGTAGACTCTCAAGGATCACCAATTATATGCCAAATTCAAAAAATGTGAGTTTTAGTTGAACTCAGTGACATTTTTGGGCCATGTGGTATCAAACGAAGGCATAAAGGTGGACTCTCAGAAAATAGAAGCGGTGAAGAATTGGCCTAGACTGGTGAATCCTTTAGATATTCAGAGCTTTTTGCGTTTATCCTTCTACTATCGAAGGTTTGTGGAAGGTTTCTCGTCTATTGCAACACCCTTAACCAAATTGACCCAAAAGAAGTTGAAATTCCAATGGTCAGAGGCCTTTGAGAAGAGCTTCCAAGAGTTGAAGGCTCGACTTACCTCAGCATCAGTGTTGACTCTACTCGAGGGTACCAATGGGTTTTTGGAGTATTTTGATGCTTCAAGGATCAAACTTGGGTGTATATTGATGTAGTATGTAAAAGTTATAGCATATGCCTCCTGACAACTAAAGGTTCATAAGAAGAATTACCCGACCTATGATCTTGAGTGGCCACGGTGGTATTCGCCTTGAAGATATGGCAGAATTATTTGTACGGGGTCCACGTGGATATGTTTATGGACCATAAGAGTTTGCAATATGTGTTTACCCAAAAGGATCTCAATCTTCGGCAAATGAGGTGGTTGGAGCTACTCAAGGACTATGATATGAGTGTCCTTTATCATCCGGGTAAGGCCAATGTAGTGGCAAACACACTTAGTAGACTCTCTATGGAGAGTGTGTCCCGTGTAGATGAGGGAAAGAAGGAGCTGGTGAAGGATGTGCACCAACTCGCAAGGTTGGGAGTTTGGTTGGTTGACTCTACTGATGGAGGTGTTATTGTTCAGAACGGATCAGAATCGTCTTTGGTGACTGATGTAAAATATAGGAAAGATGAGGACCCGATTTTGGTAAAGTTAAAGGAAGCCATTCAGAATTAGAAGGTAGAGGTCTTCTTCAAAGGGGGAGATGGTGTGCTTCGGTACCAGGGTCGCTTATGTGTTCTGGATGTTGATGATTTGAAGAACCGAATGTTGCATGAGGCTCATGTATCTAGGTATTCTATCCATCTAGGTGCCACAAAGATGTATCGTGACTTATGGAAAGTCTATTGGTGGAATGGCATGAGGAAGGCCATAGCAGAATTTGTAGGTAAGTTTCCAAACTATCAACAAGTAAAGGTCGAGCATCAGAGACAGGGAGGTGTGCTTCAGGATATCGGTATTCCTAATTCTAAATGGGAATAAATCAACATGGACTTCATCACAAGGTTGCCTCGCACTAGTCGACAATATGACTCCATTTGGGTTGTAGTAGACAGGTTGACCAAGGCTACTCATTTTCTACCGATCAAAACCATGGATTCGGTGGAGGACTATGCCAAACTATATATACAGGAGCTAGTTTGATTACATGGAGTGCCCTTGTCCATCATATCAGACAGAGGTACCCAATTCACCTCTCAGTTTTGAAAGTCATTTCAAAAAGGACTTGGTACTCAGGTTAAGCTCAGCACAACATTTCACCGGCATACGAATGGTCAAGCAGAACGGACAACTTAAAATCTCGAGGACATGTTAATAGCATACGTGATTGACTTCAAAGATAGTTGGGATGATCATTTTCCTCTTATCGAGTTTTCATACAATAACAACACCACTCCAGTATTCAAATGGCACCGTTTGAGGCTCTCTATGGGCAGAGATGTAGATCTCCCATTGGTTGGTTTGAAGTTGGTGAAGCTGTGATGATAGGGCAAGATTCAGTTCATGAGGCTATGGAGAATGTTCAGCTCATATGGGACAGGTTGAAAATAGCTCAAAGTTGCCAAAAGTCCTATGCCGATGTGAGAAGGAGGGAATTATAATTCGAGGTGGATGATTAGGTGTTTCTGAAGGTGTCTCCCATAAAGGGAATGATGCGGCTTGGAAAGAAAGGAAAACTCAACCCTCATTATATTGTCTCTTATCGAATTATTAAATGGGTTGGCAAGGTGGCATATGAATTGGAGTTTCCCTTATAATTAGATTCTGTGCATCCTATTTTCCATGTGTCGCTCTTAAAGAAGTGTTCGGGTGATCTAGCGCTAGTTGTCCCGATGGACAATGTTGGTGTGAAAGATAGTTTCAGTTATGAGGAGGTTCTAGTGGAAATACTGGATCATCAAGTTCGAAGGCTAAAGAATAAGGAAATAGCTTCAGTGAAAGTTTTATGGAGGAATCAGCATGTTGAAGGAGCTACGTGGGAAGCCAAAGCAGACATCTTGGCTAGATACCCACATTTATTCTCTACCGGCTCAGTTCCAGCTTGAGGTATCAATTTTTGCCCTAAGACTCTAATTAGTTTTTATGTTAAATTTACGTGCCCAAGTTTCTTTCATTCCATCAGTTTTCGGTTTAAATGATCAGTATTTGAGTGTAATGATTGCATTTCTCTATTTTCTATATGTTTTCCCACATTCAACGATGAATGTTTCCAAGCGGGAGATATTGTAATACCCTGAAACTGCCTAAGACTAGACCCGGGATTTAAAAATGAAAGTTGGCAGAATTAGGAAAAAAATTCCACATAACGGGTCACCTAACAGATCGTTGGTCCAACCAATGACCCGTGGGAGTCATCCGTGGTGAGATACTGCAGGGGCGGAGTTGGGAGTAACGGGTCTAGGAATGACCCGTTGCTAGATGTAACAAGTTGTTGTTTGTGGTCGTGGGGAGGCTGACCCCTAGTCAAGTATGAAGTGACGAGTCGTGGAATGACTCGCTGCAGGTAACAATGGATCATGGTCAACGAATGTGGGAAGGAGTATTAAAACCTCCATTCGATGTAACGAAAGGAAACCATGACTCGTTGGAAGGAAGAACGAGTCGTGGTGTGGCTCGTGGGAAGACTTGGTACAGGTTGTCAACGGGGAAACAATGGACGACCTAATGGACCATTTTATGAAGTAACGACTCATCCTATCAAGTCGTGGGATTGAATTTGAGAATAAGAAGTCAGGCAGTGGAGACGACAGATGGATACCACGAGTTATGGTATCCAAGAACGACGCGTTAGGACGGTCGTTGTTACCACCAATGCAGATATTTCAGGAATTTCATTAAGGGCATTTTCGTTTTTTCTAAGCCCTAGGGTTCTAAACTATATCGTTTAAGGCTCGAAATGCAATGTTTTATGAGGGTAAAACCTATCCTAGTCTCATTCATATCCATGCATGCAAAGTTAGAAAATTAGGGAGGTGATCAAGCATGTTCTTCTTCACGTTTTCCTTCAATTTTCTATTGGGCTTTCAAGGAGTGGTGAAATTTGATCTTCCCCAGATATGTAGGGTTATGAATGGGTGAATCCTTTAACACCCATGCCCAATCCCTCTCTAAATCATGAATTTCCTATGTCAAATCTATGGGGTTTTAACGCAATGAATGAAATTCCTAATTCTCTACATGGGTGTGATTTAAATATGGAAGTACTATTGAATTATGATTCATGGGAAAGTTTTATGTATTTACAATGGAAAATCATTTTCTAAGATTATTAAATCAAAATGCCCAATTATGGAAAGTTCATGAAAGATGATATTTGTGATGGATATATGATTATGATGAGATATTATAATGAAAAGAATGTTTTAAAGCTACCCATGTTTATAATAATATTTTCAAAATGAATTGAGTATTTTCAAGCATGTTAAGGTATTGGGCAATGCCCACATGTTCAAGTATGATTTATGATTTTCCCGTATTAAGCAAATCACATGATTTGGAGCGAAGACTCCCAATTATTTTTCAGCTTGTGGTATGTTTTGACCTAAAGCTTCTCATATGCATGATTTCAGATTTGAGATGTATTTGATAATTGAGCTTCATCAATTGACGATGGTAAGCTTCGTTGGAAAATGATGGAGAGCATATGCATGTTTTTGGGAGTAGTGTCTGCACCGAGTAGGCTAAGGGTCGATCACCCTATGCCTCAAAACTACGCGCTAACGTAGGTTTACACTTATATATATATTACTTCGGGACCTCCCTTGTAAGCTATCCCCTGCCTATTGGGCCATGAGCTTGATATCGATATCATGGTATCTTCCTTAGCCCTAACAAGGCTTTGGATGGCTCTACCCACTTGAGTGTGATAGTTGGGACTACGTAAGCTCTAGTGGTATGTTGGTTAAAAGACGAATCTCCCATTGTTCCTCATGATTTCAGTTATGCATGTTCATCATTCAAGAGATTTATACATGTCTATATATGTTCTAAAGCATGTTTGACCCTATGTTCAGCTTTATCTATGATTATCAGATTTCAGCCTTGGGTTAATTGATTCCTGTTATAATGTTATGTTATGATAAGATCATGATTTCAGAAGGAATGCATGCAAGTCCTACTCTCAGATTCTTATTGCTTATGTTTTACATCATGCATGTCTTTAAATGATTTTACTTATTTAAGAGGTTTTACTTACCTTGCATACTCGGTACATTCCACGTACTGACCGCATAATCTATGTTGTATCATTTCATGATATAGGCTCTGATATTCAAACCCAGCATCGTTAGTAGTTCATCTCGGAGTTTAGCATCCAACTCTTTGTGAGTCCTCATTCTCCAAGGACTAGTTGATATCAGCTATGTTTTCATGTTTAGTTTTCTAGACTTGCTGGGTTAGTTGGGGGTTTTGTTCGTCAACCAATTAGACATGTTAGTGGCTTTTAGACTAAATGTAGTATTCAGCCGTTATAAATGAAGTACATTCCGCTTTCTATGTTATGCCATGTTTATGATTCCGGTATGTTGTTATGCTAAGTATTCCACTTTATTGATATTGAGTTAGATGTATGTTCATGCTACGGGTCGACTTGGAGTCTCTCGGGGCTCCTTGTCCCATGTCTCGAGCTGGACCTCCGTTCGGGTCGTGACACCGAGCCTATATGAGGAAATGATACAACATAGAGTGTGTTCTCAGTACTTGGAATGTACCGAGTATGTAATAAAAGTAAAAACGGACATTTAAAAATATACATAAGAGTAGGACAGTCTAATAATGAGTGAATATCATAATATAAACATAAGAGCTCAAGGTTTTCAAACCATTTATAATCTAGTCATAGACATAATCATAAGAGAAATTTTATAAAAACATAACTTGATCCAAAGTAACATAAACATGACAATGCATAAATCATGAGGAACAATGGAAGAACTCGTCTTAACCGACACCATCATTATAGAGCTTACATGATGCCCCAACTATCTCGCTCAAGTGGGCAGAGTCGTCCCAGGCTTGCTAGGCAAGGGACGTGCATGAAGTGATATCACAAAGGGGTCCATGAATACATATACCTATGCTGGCACGTAGTTCTAAGACTACGGGGTTTACCTGAACGCCGGGTCGACTCGATGCTAAACACTGCTCCCAAAAACATGCACATGAGGCTTATATAGTGGTCGTGGAATCAGTTATAATGTTTATGGCCAATAAATTATAACATGTTGATCATACTTGAAATACATGATTAGCCATGAATAAGAGCCTGTGAGTCGGCCATAAGTGATAAATTCATAAATCATGAAGAACATGCATATTTGTGAATATTCATGTACTTGACATCCATAAATCCATAAAGAGTACTTGAAGAGAAATCGTATCATAAATCACAAATCATAATTTAGGATTAGGAAGACCAAAATCATAATAGAATCATAACTTGACTTTTCATGAAACTTTGTATAATTGGGCATAGATTGACTAAGATTTGAAATCATAAAATTTTAATCAATTTAAGTATAAAATCTGCCCATAGGTCTTAAAACAACATTTTGAACATAAAGGGAATTGACCCATAATTAAATCAAAGAGAATCCCATGAATTTGAGGTTAAAACCCATAAGATCATCCAATTTACTTTAATACTTGAATTCATAAACATGGAAAAATATTGGAGAATGAGAGTGAAGAGGGACTCTCATTCACAATCCTACATACCTGGATAATCTGATATTACACTCTCCCTTGAAAGCCCAAAGAAATTGGAGAGTTCTAGGCTTGATTTTTAAAGAAGGACCTTTACTCTTGCATGCATGGGAGTTGAATGAATTAGGAAAGGTTTACCCCTCTTAAGATCCTCCTAACATAGCTTAAAATGACGTAATTCAGGATCTTAAAGCTTAGGATTTATGAAAATACCCGTAATAAAAAATCTGGAAATTGAACACTCCTAGGGACCACGACTCATACCATGAGTCGTACCATGACGTAATGACTCGTGGTCGCTTCTCGTTGTTACCAATGGTTGGAGGACTGATTCCTGAAGACCATGCCACGGGCGCCTGTCACGGGTCGTTACATCACACCATGGGTTGTCAGACTACCCGTTGCCACTAGGCCCCGACATTTCTCTAAATCTTCGCACGACTACATCCCACGACTCGTGGTTCCCCACCACGGGTCCTGACACCATCGGTGACAACACCTCCATACCCAGAAACCATGACCCTTATCATGATCCGTTACAATGGCCAACAAGTCGTACCATGGCTCGTTAGTCCAGATCTTCACACCTAACAGCTTATGAAGACTCCCACCAATGACTCGTCATTCCTTTCCACGATTCACACGACGAGTCGTCCTATGATATTTCTCAAACTTTTCTGCTGATCTCTTTTTTTCAATTTCGAATCTAGCCTTAGGCACTTCCGTAGTATTACAATATCTCTCCCTTGGGAACATTCGTCCTCGAATGTAGCGTAAACATACTGAATTACTGGGGAAAAACCTGTCAACCAAAATACTGATCTAGAGCTAAAAATTGACGAAGTGGTTGACTCTGAACTGCAATACATGAACGAACTGAATTCATGAATCACACATACACGCATGGGCATGAAAGAAACCGGTACACATAGACTGAACATGAAAATGAATAGAGTACTAAGGAGGAAACTTATACCTCAAGATGGAACTAAACCGGAAGGGAATAGATGCGGGTATTTAGCCATCATATCTGCTTCAGATTCCCATGTAGCTCCCTCAACATGCTGATTTCTCCACAAAATCTTTACTGAAGCTACTTCTTTTTTTCTTAGCTTCCGAACCTGACGATCAAGTATTTCAATTGGAATCCCTTCATAGTTAAGGCTATCCTTCACACCTACGCTCTCCACCGGAACAACTAAAGCTGGATGACCTATGAAGTTCTTTAAAAGAGACACATGAAAAACTGAATGTATTAAAGACAATTCTGAGGGCAACTCCAACTTATAAGCCACCTTCCCAACACGTCTCAAAATCCTGTATGGGCCAACATAACGGGGACTAAGTTTCCCCTTCTTTCCAAATCTCATCACTCCCTTCATGCGAGACACCTTCAAAAACACCCAATCATCAACTTCAAACTCAAGTTCTCTCCTCCTCACATCCGCATAGGAATTTTGGAGACTCTGAGTTGTTTTCAACCTTTCCCTTATAAGCTGAACTTTCTCCATAGCCTCATGAAATGAATCTGGTCCTATCAACATAGATTCACCGACTTCGAACCAACCAATAAGTGATCTACACCTCCACCCATAAAGAGCCTCAAACAGAGCCATCTGAATGCTGGAATTGTAACGGTTTTTATATGCAAATTAGATGAGAGGTAAATGATTATCCTGACTACCCTTGAAATCAGTGACACATGCTCTTAACATATCCTCAAGAGTTTGAATGGTCCGTTCAGCCTGACTGTCTGTTTGCGGGTGAAAAGTTGTACTAAGCTTGACTTAAGTACCGAGTCCCTTCTGAAATGACCTCCAAAATTGGGAGGTAAACTGAGTACCTCTATCAGATATGATGGACAAGGGAACTCCATGCAACTAAACTAACTCCCGAATATACAATTTAGCATAATCGTCCACCGAGTCATTAGTCTTAACCTGTAGGAAATAAGCTACTTTGGTTAACATATCCACAATCACCCATATGGAGTCATACTGTTAATGAGTACGAGGCAACCCTGTAATTAGATCCATATTAATTTCCTCCTACTTCAAAGTAGGGATACTAATGCCTTGAAGCACACCTCTAGGTCTTCGATGCTCAAATTTCACCTATTGACAATTCAGACACTTTGCCACAAACTCTGTTGTGTCCTTCTTCATGCCATTCTACCAATAGACTTCCCATTGGTCACGGTACATCTTGGTGGAACCTTGATGTATAGAATATCTGGAACCATGAGCCTCATGGAATATCTGCTCCCTCAAGTCATCAATACCTGGAACACACAAATGACCCTAATATCGTAGTACACCATCTCCCTCTTGGGAGAAAGCCTTCACCTTCTAATCTGAACCGCCTCCTTCAACTTTATCAAAATAGGATCCTCGTCTTGCTTATCCTTGACTTCGGTCACCAAAGAAGACTCTTATCCATTCTGAACAGTGACACCAGCATCGACAAAGTCAACAAGACAAACTCCTAGTCATGCAAGCCGATGCACATCCTTCACTAAATCTTTCCTCTCCTCATCTACATGGGACACATTATCCATAGAAAGCCTGCTAAGAGCGTTTGCTACCATGTTAGCCTTGACTGGATGATAAAAGACACTCATATAATAATCCTTAAGCAGATCCAACCACCTTCTTTGATGTAGATTTAGATTCTTCTTGGTAAACACGTACTGTAGCCTTTTGTGGTCCGTAAACACATCCACATGGACCCCCTATAGATAGTATCTCCAAATCTTCATGGAAAATACTGCTGCTGCTAACTCGAGGTCATGAGTCAGATAGTTCTTTTCATGGACTTTCAGCTGCCTAGAAGAATAGGCTATAACCTTATTGTGCTGCATTAATACATAACCAAGGACGATCTTTGAGGCGTCATAATATACCACAAACCAATCGGTACCCTCAGGTAGAGTCAACACTGGTGCTGAGGTGAGTTGAGTCTTCAACTCTTGGAAGGTCTTCTCACAGGTCTCAGACCATTGAAACTTCACTTTCTTTTGGGTTAACTTAGTCAATGGTGCTGCAATGGATGAAAACCCTTCAACAAACCTCCGATAGTAACCAGCTAAGCTCAAGAAACTCCTAATATTTGAAGGACTAACTGGTCTAGGCTAATTCTTCACAGCTTCTATCTTTTGAGAGTCCACCTGTACCCCCTCACTTGACACCACATAACCCAAAAATGCTACTGAGTTTAATCAAAACTCACACTTGCTGAAATTAGCATACAACTGGTGATCCTTAAGAGTCTGTAGCACCACCCTTAAATTAGCGGCATGCTCCTCCTCGCTCTGAGAGTATATGTGAATATCATCTATGAACACAATCATGAACATGTCCAAATCTGGCATGAACACCCTGTTCATCAAATCCATAAAAGCTGCAGGAGCATTCGTTAGTCCAAAAGATATAACTAAAAGATTATAGTGACCATACCGAGTCCTGAAGGCTATCTTTGAGATGTCACTCTCTCTAACCTTGAGCTGATGATATTTGAATCTGAGGTCTATCTTTGAAAAATGCTTGGCACCCTAAAGCTGGTCAAACAAGTCATCAATTTGGGGGAGAGGATACGTGTTCTTGACTGTGACCCTGTTCAACTACCGATAGTTAATGCATATACGGAGGGAACCATCCTTCTTCCGGACAAAGAGTACTAGTGCATCCCATGGGGATTTGCTAGGTCTGATTAAACCCTTGTCTAAGAGATCCTTCAACTACTCCTTCAACTTATTTAGCTCAGTTGGAGCCATTTTGTAAGGAGGAATAGATATAGGCTACGTATCAAGGAGAAGGTTGATGCCAAAGTCGATCTCTTGCTTGCGAGGAATTTCTGGTAGATCATCTGGAAACACTTCTAGAAATCCGCACACTATAGGAACTGACTGAATTATCGGGGTTTCGAATGTAGCATCCTTAACCCTAACTAGATGGTACACACAACCTTTAGAGATCATCCTTCTGGCCTTAAGATAGGAAATGAAGCAACCTACAAGCACAACTGAATTACCCCTTCCACTTTAGGACTAGCTCACCCAGAAACTAGAACTCTACCGCGGGTTCTATAATTCACTGAGGCATAACATGCATGTAGCCAATCTATGCCAAATATAACATCAAACTATGTCATGGCTAGCTCTACTAAATCTGCTGAGGTGACTTTTTGAAAGACTGTGATAGGGCAATTTTTGTACACCCGTCGAGCTATGACTGAATCACCGACTGGAGTAGAGACTAAGAAGGGTTCTGATAGGATTTCAGGACTGACTCCTAAACTACTAGCAACATAGGGCATCACAAAAGATAAAGTAGCCCCTGGGTATAACAATGCATATACACCAAAGTGGAATACTCGTAATATACCAGTGACTACATCTGGCGAAGTCTCCTTCTCCTTATAAGATGTGAGGGCATAAAACCTGTTCTGGCGCTGACCACCACTTGTGCTGGTGGACGCACTCTATTGAGCTGAGTGTGTTGGTGTTGCTGCTGAATTGGTAGCCTGAGTATGGACCCTACCATTACCCTACCTAGTGAATAGACACTCATGGCGCCTATGCTCAAATCTACCACACCCAAAGCAAATATCTAATCCAATCAAGCACTCTCTTATGTGATTCTTTCCACACTTCCCATAGATCAAAAAGGTATGCTCTACCTACATGCTCCTCTATCCCCTCGAACCTAATGCTCTGCTCCTCTGGTGACCCATGCGATCTAGATGGAGCACTGGTCAATGATGGCGCTTGAGCTAATGACCTCTAATGGGACTGTTGACGATGCCCGCCTCCCGACCTCTGTTGGGAGAACCCAAAACTATCTATCCTAGCCCTCTTGGATTCCCTCTCCCTCAAATGTGCTGCCTCCATCTGCTGGGCATACAAAACCAATCGAGGAAAGTCGATGTCTTGATGAAGCATAGTGGTTCTACAATCGTTGACCAGGTAGTCTGCTACTCCATGCACAAACCTACTCACTCGAGCTCTCTGATCAGCCACCATCTCCGGTGCATATTTTGACAAGCAGATTAACTCTAAACAATACTCCTGGACTATCATATTATTCTGCCTCAGGTTCATAAACTCAGTTGCCTTGATCTCCCACATCTCCCGGGGAAAGAACCGATCCAAGAATATGGTGAGAAACTCATCCCAACCAATGGGACCCGTTCCAACTGCTCTGCTATCCTTCCACTGTCTGAACAAGATGTGGGCAACCCTTTTCAACTGATAAGAGGCTAGGTCTGCACACTCCTCCCGTATCGCCCCCATAATCTAGGTGATCTTTTGGATTTCCTCAATAAACTCGTGTGGATCCTCATCCACCTTCGATTCGAGGAACTCCGGAGGGTTAATCCTGAGAAAGTCTGTAACTTTGCCGCTACCGCATTCCCATTCTAGGGAAAATGCGCTACCGCCTTTTGGTTGACTTGGGCAATCAATTCTTGTGCCAACATCTGGATGGATGCCCTAAACTCAGCATGGGCAACCTGCTCGGGCACATGATCCTTGGGGGCTGGTGAGGCCTGCTGGTGCCCATCTCCATTCCATTCTCATGGCCATTTCCATTTCTATTTCTTCTTCCATTAACTCGGCAAAGAGGCATGATTTTGTAAATGCGGGTAGCACGAGTTATAAGGATAGAGAGACATTTCATCTCACAACAAAGACCATGAAAGAAGGGAAATTTTCTAAAATTTTTCGTAGCCTCTTTGTCATAAGTGTGGCGCGCTTCACATTCTTAAAAAAGTTCTACTTAATGCGGCTTTCAGACACCCTAGGATATTTCAAAACGTAATGCTTTGACAACAAGTTTATCACGACCTGAACGTAGGCTCGGATGTAGACATGGAACCTAGAACCATAAATGGCTCCAAGTAGACCTATGGCATAAACATGACAACTAAAGCTCGGCATAGTGAATGCGGAAATCTAACATTTGAAATAGTGGAAATTTGAAAATACTATAACATATGAACAAAAGAATACATAACACTGATCCAAAGCTGAATACATACTATGTCATAAGCCTCTAATATCTGACGAGTTGATGGGACAAGACCCCAACTTACTCATTAATAATTGAAACTGAAAATAAACTTGTAAGAAGGTCCTTGAAGGGTGAGGACTCACCAATAAGCTAGGAAATGCTAACATTGGGATCTAGCTAATGGCGGGACTGAACGTGAACGTCCGAGCCTATATCATGAAATTATACAACATAGAGTATGTGGTCAGTACTTGGAATGTACCGAGTATGCAAGAAAAGTAAAAATGGAAAGTTTAAAAAAAAACATAAAAGTTCATAAGAGTCGGACAGTCTAATCATGAGTGAATGTCATAATATAAACATAAGGTCTAAAGGTTTTCAAACCATTCATAATCTAGTCATAGACATAATGATAGGAGAAACCTTATAAAAACATAACTTGAGCCAAAGTAACATAAACATGACAATGTATAAATCGTGAGGAATAATGGGAGAACTCGTCTTAACCGACACCATAATTATAGAGCTTACATGATGCCTCAACTATCTCGCTCAAGTAGGAAGAGTCGTCCCAGGCTTGCCAAGCAAGGGACGTGCATGACGTGATATCACAAGGGGGTCCATGAATACATATACCTACAATGACATGTAGTTTTGAGACCACGATATTTACCTGAACACTAGGTCAACTCGGTGCTAGACACTGCTCCCAAAAACATGCACATGAGGCTCATATAGTAATCGTGGAATCATTCATAAAGTTCATAGCCAATAAATCATAACATATTGATCATACATGAAATACATGATTAGCAATGAATAAGAGCCCGTGAGTCGGCCACAAGTCATAAATTCATAAATCATGAAGAACATGCATATTTTTGAAAATTCATGTGCTTGAAATTCATAAATCCATGAAGAGTACTTGAAGATAAATCATATCATAAATCATAAATCATAATTTAGGCTTAGGAAGAACAAAATCATAATAGAATCATAACTTGAATTTTCATTAAACTTTGTATAATTGGGCATAGATTGATTAAGATTTAAAATCATAAAATTTTAATCAATTTAAGTATAAAATCTTCCCATAGGTCTTAAAACAAATTTAGAACATAAAGGGGATTGACCCATAATCAAATCAAATAGAATCGCATGAATTTGAGGTTAAAACCCCATAAGATCATCCAATTTACTTTAATACTTGAATTCATGGACATGGAGGGAAATTGGGGCATTAGAGTGAAGAGGGACTCTCATTCACAATCCTACATACCTGGATAATCTGATCTTACACTCTCCCTTGAAAGCCCAAAGAAATTGGAGAGTTCTAGGCTTGATTTTTAACAGAGGACCTCTAATCTTGCATGCATGGGAGTTGAATGAATTAGGATAGGTTTACCCCTCTTAAGATCCTCCTAACATAGCTTAAAATGACGTAATTTAGGACCTTAGAGCTTAGGATTTATGAAAATACCCTTAATGAAAAATCTAAAAATTGAACATTGCCAGGAACCACGACTCATAGCACGAGTCATACCATGATGTAATGACTCTTGGTCGCCTCTCGTTTTTACCACTGGTTGGGGGACTGATTCCTGAAGACCACACCACAACCGCCTGTCACGGGTCATTACATGGCACCACGAGTCGCAAGACTACCCCATGCGGCTAGGCCCCGACATTTCTATTAACCTTCCATGATTACATCCCACGACTCGTGGTTCTTCACCACGGGTTGTGACACCATCCGTGATAGCACCTCCATACCCAGAAACCACAACCCTTATCAGTATCTCTTACAATGACTAATGAGTCGTACCATGGCTCGTTAGTCCAAATCTTCACACTTAGCAGCTTACCTTACTCCCACCAATGAATCATTCTTTCCCATGACTCGTATTATGAGTCATCCTGTGATATTTCCCAAAATTTTTGGCTAATCTCTTTTCCAATTCCGAACCTAGCCTTAGGCACTCAGTATCTCAGTTCTGACCTATGTTTGGGTTGTGACAAACTTGGTATCATAGCAAAATTTTAGAGTGTCCTAGGATGTCTGGAAGCCATGTTGAGTAGAGTCTTTTCCATGGGTGTGAAGTACTCCACACTTATGAGGGAGAGGCCACAAACCATTTTAGTAAATTTTCCATTCTTTCCTGATCTGAGTCGTGCAATGAATTACCTCTCTAACCTTCTAACTCATGCTATAAGCATTTGCAGAATCATGTATCCATGACAAGTAAATGGTAGAAGGAATGGAAATGGAAATGGCCATGAAAATGGCAATGGAGATGGGCACAAGAAAGCCCCGGCAGCTCCAGAAGGTCCTTTGCCCGAGCAGGTTTATCATGCCGATTTTAGAGTGGCTTTTTAGTTATTGGCCCAATCTTTGACCGCTCAGGTCAACCAGCAGGAGGGGCCCATGTCCCTTAGAATAGGAACGCAGCGGTGGCTCGAGTTTGGGACTTTCTCAGGATGAACCCACTGAATTTATTGGGTCAAAAGTGGATAAGGACCCACATGAGTATCTTGAGGAGATACAGAAGATCACCTAGATTATTGGGGTAACAGGAGAAGAGAGCGGAAATTTAGCCTCCTACTAGCTGAAGGGAGTTTCTTACATTTGGTACCGTCAATGGAGGGACGGTAGAGCAGTGGGCGCTGTTCTCGTGAGCTGGGATGAGTTCATGACAACCTTCTTAGACAGATTCTTCCCTAGGAAGTTGAGGGAAGCAAAGGTGGCGGAGTTCATAAACATGAGGCAGAACAATATGACTATGCAATGATAACATCCAAACAACACTCTTCTTCATGAAGGAGTGTAAATGGTCATTATATCAAAACACATAACCCGACAGGTGTCGAGGTTGAATCCCACAAGGAATGTCAGCTGATCACATAATAGTCATCTATTAAATTGATCTAATTCGCATCAATGTTGCAACACAAATAAGAGAAAATTGGGGGAATCAAAATTTATAAAATAAAATATGGAATTGCACACCAAAAACAGGGGCAAAGTGTAAAAAAGACCAATGGAGAGACTACTAGGGGTGTGATACTGACAAGGGCTTCAATGGGTTGGAATTGTTAATTACTCCTATCTTTACTCAACAATATGATTAGCTGCAGATTAGGCGACATCTTAAGCGTCTCAACCAATTAGATGTCTTATACCTCGAGTTTTCTCAAATCTCAAGGTTCCTGTTCGCAGCAACCACATCATCTTGGGTATGAATTCACTATTTCTAGCTCCAATCCTCAATGGATGTGTAATAATGAGTTTTGGCTATGTGTAGCCCAACCCCACATAATTATCACCAAAATACCCATTAGTATTTCCTCACCCATACCTTAATTTCCTTTTTCAAGCAAAATCAAAGTAAGGAAATGCAACCCACATTAGCAACTATGAGTTTTCAACATATAATTTAGAGGAAACACTAAAATAATACTAATTAAGTAAATCTAAGATCACGTATACAATACCCAACCCATATCAACCCCAATCATTCACACACCCCTAATAAAGAATTTAGCTACTCATGTAAGTAAAGTAAGACATTGCATTAAACAAAAATTCAATATCTATTCACAAACTTGAGTAAGAGAAATTCAAGAAAGGTCTGAACTCCAATGGAGTTTTATACTTTCTCAATGAAGAAGATGACTCTTTCTCTTTCTACTTCTCTCTGCTTTCTATACAAGCCAAAAGCAATAAAATAATCGATACTTTCTAGAATGGAATATTTAGTTCTTTTATGAGAGGTATAAAAAAAGGGTACAAATATTCTCCTCTTTTTTTGTGCTTGACTTTTTTACCCTTGGCTGATGGGCCTCAATTGTGATTCACCGGCGGTTCACCAATGCAGGTTTTCGAAACACCGATCAGCTCTAGCTGAAGGAAAGTGAGACTTTTGGCTCTTTAGCGCTGACACCAGCGGTTCATAGGTGCTGATCCTGGGATAGCCTATTGGTGACAACTCCTGGCAATATGGCATTGGCATTAGTGGTTCACCAATGCTCATCTATGGTCCGCTGGTCTCCAACCTTCTTCCAGATAGTAGGCAACTACGGTCAATCTGGTGTTTTGCCGGTGTCCTCAGGTGGAGCGCCGGTCATTAACTCTATTCCATGCTTTTTTTCTCAATTTCATGCTTTTCTCCATTCATGTTAAGTACCTGCAAGGATCAAAGAGAAAAGGAATAAAATCCACCTAATTGACTTGAAAACTAAGAAAAAACTCATATTTAAGAGCATAGTGAATTGTTAAATTACCAACTCATCAAACCCCCAAACTTGAACCATTACTTGTCCTCGAATAATGCAATTCTTTTCAATTGAGCAAATGGACAGCATGCCAAACATGAAGTTATGCATCAAGGACCAATGAGCCTAAGATAACCCAAAAATTCTCACCAACTCAAGGAAAAAGAGAAAAGACTCCCCCAAAATGTGAAAAAAATTCAAGAGGTAACCACAATGAATAGGCATGATTCACAACTGCTTTCACTTTTCAAAACAATGGCATGGTTTATCCAATCAAACACACATAGAATCTCAAATCATAATCATTTCGCATTCAAAGCTTTCCTTGAAGCTCACACTACTCATGCCTCAATCACATCTTTTCATCAATGCAAGCATGTCCTCAAAGGAAGTGATGCCACTCACTACAAGAGGAAAACCCTTTTCTTTGTCATAAGACAATGCACACAACTTCACCCATAGGCTTGCACTTTGTGTAACTCTCCACTAATATAGAGCAACTAAACTTAGAATCAATTAGGACTTGTGGGTCATGATGAAGGCTAGGGGTAAGGGTAGGACAAATATTTAGCTCTAGTGACTAGAGCCTCCGTAATTCCTTTTTATGAACACTTTTAACCTCCCCTCAAACTCTTTAGATTAATGATAACGCTCAAACTCACATTTCTATATAGAGTATGAAGCGGTCGTTGTCAATAAAGAATGCAGCTAAGAGGTTGGGGTCAAACCCACAAGGAATAGGGTAAGATCTAGACTAATGCATGTAATTAAACTTGTTGGTGAGTTATCTCAAAATTGGGGGTTTTAAAAGAAAAAAATATTTAAAAAAACTATATTCGTGATGTAAATCAAGATTTGCAATCAACTAGGGTATGTTTTCCCCATGGATTCATAACTACTTAGGGTATACATACGTGATCAATCCCAATGCTTACTTGTAGAACAAATAACTTGGGTTCATCCAAATAATTGGTTCGTCCCTATTGGATGACTTTACTCAATCACTAGATCAAGTCTCATGAGCGATTTCAAACTAACCGTTATCAATATTTCCAAATTTAACTATCCTGTGACCATAGCTCAAGTTAATACAATGATCATAAAGGCTAAGGATTTGTTGTAATTCTCTTTTCCTAATCTCTACTTCTATAGGTTAAAGAAAGTAAAGAATTCGGGCAGGTTCTAACATTGTACACCATTAAGAAACATTTAAAGATGAAGAGAATATATAATACAAGCGTTTAGCATTGATTTTGAATCACTTTTGTGTAACCCTATTTCGTTAATCCACCATGGTTCCCACAACCCCTACTTGTGGAGGTTTTAGCCTCTCATGGTTGTAAGATTACAATTTGCATTCATATACTTACAGAAAAAATTAGAAGAAAGAAAGATCTGAATATTAAAGAACAATCTCAAGAACAATGTAGGAAATCAAGAATTTGATCCCAAGAATTGCACTCCAAAACTTGATAGAAATTCACTAATATTATTCTTCACACGTCTACTTCGTTTCTATGTTCTCTGACTAAAATAAAACATAAAATCTATTTATATAGACATTAGAAACCTTTTCCTAAGCTAAGAGGGAATTTTCCAAATTTGGTGTCGTTTGTGTCACGATTGGACCTACGACCCATAGCAGGATTGTATGGGTTGTACCTGCTTCTTGTACGTCCAAGGCTGTTGCAGATTTGTCTAAGTGTTGGCAGGCTGGTATAACTCATATCATAGTCGTACGAGTCATACAATGCTTTCGTGGTTTGTCCCTGAGAACTCTGACATTTATGAAATTTTCCACGAGTGTTGTGGTACGACTTGTACCTTCTTCCTACGACTCGTACTGTTTGTTGTGTCTAAAGTTCTGCCAAGTATTGAAGAATCTTCTGAAGTTCACCACAGCTCATGGTACGGGTCGTATGTTAATGCCACGATCCATGAGTCCCTCCGTACCAAGAGACCGCCTTTGTGTAAATTTCTCCGGACAATTCTAGGACTCCAGTTATGGGTGTGAGGGAGTCGTGACTTTAGGTCGTGATTTCAGTTTTTGTGAGCATGGGAGGAGGGTACGCCTGGTTTTTAGTTTAAATAGGTTATAAGGTAGATTTGTAATATCTGGGCCGAGTTGGGTAATTTTAAAATTTTGACCCGTCACGACTCATACCATCGTCCCTTGGACCCGTAATAGAAAGATTGAGAAACTTAGCTCTGGACCTATGAACACATATTATGATTCATACTATGGGGGTACAATTCGTACTATGACTCGTAGGTCTTTCTTTTATTATGGTCCATGCCTTGCATAATTCATAGCTACAGTGAGTTCTATGACTCGTACAATGAGGTTATGAGTTGTAGGACCAACCGTACCCTAAAATAATAAACTTAAATATATCTCTGATTCTCACCACGACTTATGCTATGA